>CM059436.1:87551746-87809759 GCA_030390025.1 Squalus acanthias | reverse complement strand
CACCCTGTCCTCCCCAAACCCTGTCCTCCCCACACCCTCTCCTCCCTTCACCCTCTCCTCCCCACACCCTCTCCTCCCCACACCCTCTCCTCCCCATCAATTACTCTACGGCTACTGACTAGAATAGATTGCTGAGGCACATCTCCTCCAGAGATCTGCTCGCCTCTCGACAGGTCCCGGTCTGAGTGGAAACTACTGCAGGAGCAGAGCTGCAGAATATAACACAGGGCACATGGAGTCTGAGAGGTGGGAACAAGCTGCATTCAGTCACACAGCTGCAGTGATTTACCTCTCTCAGTGCTGGCTGACATTGAATTGATAGGATATGTTGTTCATTGCAGAATCCTACTGGGAAATAACCAGTGACAGGGATATATGTGTACTGTTACCTTGAGCTGAATATGCGCTTTGTGACGTTGTGTTCATTTATAACCTCAGGATTAATGAACAGATAACATTCACCAGCTCCAATCTTCACTCTGGTGCACTAAGCAATATTTTCACTAAGAACTTTACTTTGCGAACTGTATAAATACTCTGGGCTGCAGTCAATGCACAGAGGGGTTCACAGACCTGGAGTTTCTGCTGTTTCCCCTCGATGGTGTGTGTATCTCCGGATTGGTCACCACATTCTTTCACTGACGCCCTCGCATCACACAGCCACTGCTGAAACTCCTGCAAAAACCCTTCCAAAAATAAAACATAGCCGTTAATAAATGTTCCCGTCGCACATTCCACCAATACTGTTCAGTCAAACTGTTAGATACAGCTGTGTAAATTATAACGAGAAATTCACACTCAAACCCGCACGTACTTCATCAACAAACGTTTCAAGAGGAGAAAACCCAACATCAATAGTAATATTCACAGGGAGTAACAAACAGTGACACTGAGGGGGAGTGACAAACAGTGACACTGAGGGGGAGTGACAAACAGTAACATAGAAACATAGAAAATAGGTACAGGAGTAGACCATTCGGTCCTTCGAGCCTGCACCGCCATTCAATGCGTTCATGGCTGAACATGCTACCTCAGTACCCCATTCCTGCTTTCTCGCCATACCCCTTGATCCCCTTAGTTGTGAGTGTTATATCTAACTCCCTTTTGAATATATTTAGCGAACTGGCCTCAACAACCTTCTGTGGAAGAGAATTCCATAGATTCACCACTCTCTGGGTGAAGAAGTTCCTCCTCAGCTCAGTCCTAAATGGCTTCCCCTTAATCCTTAGACTGTGACCCCTGGTTCTAGTAGTAACAAACAGTGATACTGAGGGGGAGTAACAAACAGTGACACTGAGGGCGAGTAACAAACAGTAACACTGAGGGGGAGTAACAATCAGTAACACTAAGGGGGAGTAACAAACAGTAACACTGAGGGGGAGTAACAAACAGTAACACTGAGGGGAAGTAACAAACAGTAACACTGAGGGGGAGTAACAAACAGTAACACTGAGGGGGAGTAACAAACAGTAACACTGAGGGGAAGTAACAAACAGTAACACTGAGGGGGAGTAACAAACAGTAACACTGAGGGGGAGTAACAAACAGTGACACTGAGCGGAGTAACAAACAGTGACACTCAGGGGGAGTAACAAACAGTAACACTGAGGGGGAGTAACAAACAGTAACACTGAGGGGGAGTAACAAACAGTAACACTGAGGGGGAGTAACAAACAGTAACACTGAGGGGGAGTAACAAACAGTGACACTGAGGGGGAGTAACAAACAGTAACACTGAGGGAGAGTAACAAACAGTAACACTGAGGGGGAGTAACAAACAGTAACACTGAGGGAGAGTAACAAACAGTAACACTGAGGGAGAGTAACAAACAGTAACACTGAGGGAGAGTAACAAACAGTAACACTGAGGGAGAGTAACAAACAGTAACAGTGAGGGAGAGTAACAAACAGTGACACTGAGGGGAAGTAAGAAACAGTGACACTGAGGGGGAGTAAGAAACAGTGACACTGCGGGGGAGTAACAAACAGTGACACTGCGGGGGAGTAACAAACAGTAACACTGAGGGGGAGTAACAAACAGTAACACTGAGGGGGAGTAACAAACAGTAACACTGAGGGGGAGTAACAAACAGTAACACTGAGGGGGAGTAACAATCAGTAACACTGAGGGGGAGTAACAATCAGTAACACTGAGGGGGAGTAACAAACAGTAACACTGAGGGGGAGTAACAAACAGTAACACTGAGGGAGAGTAACAAACAGTAACACTGAGGGGGAGTAACAAACAGTAACACTGAGGGAGAGTAACAAACAGTAACACTGAGGGAGAGTAACAAACAGTAACAGTGAGGGAGAGTAACAAACAGTAACACTGAGGGAGAGTAACAAACAGTAACACTGAGGGGGAGTAACAAACAGTAACACTGAGGGAGAGTAACAAACAGTAACACTGAGGGGGAGTAACAAACAGTAACACTGAGGGAGAGTAACAAACAGTAACAGTGAGGGAGAGTAACAAACAGTAACACTGAGGGGGAGTAACAAACAGTAACACTGAGGGAGAGTAACAAACAGTAACACTGAGGGGGAGTAACAAACAGTAACACTGAGGGAGAGTAACAAACAGTAACAGTGAGGGAGAGTAACAAACAGTAACACTGAGGGGAAGTAAGAAACAGTGACACTGAGGGGGACTAACAAACAGTAACACTGAGGGAGAGTAACAAACAGTAACACTGAGGGGGAGTAACAATCAGTAACACTGAGGGGGAGTAACAAACAGTAACACTGAGGGGGAGTAACAAACAGTAACACTGAGGGAGAGTAACAAACAGTAACACTGAGGGGGAGTAACAAATGGTGACACTGAGGGAGAGTAACAAACAGTGACACTGAGCGGGAGTAACAAACAGTGACACTCAGGGGGAGTAACAAACAGTAACACTGAGGGGGAGTAACAAACAGTGACACTGAGGGGGAGTAACAAACAGTGACACTCAGGGGGAGTAACAAACAGTAACACTGAGGGGGAGTAACAAACAGTAACACTGAGGGAGAGTAACAAACAGTGACACTCAGGGGGAGTAACAAACAGTAACACTGAGCGGGAGTAACAAACAGTAACACTGAGGGGGAGTAACAAACAGTAACACTGAGGGAGAGTAACAAACAGTGACACTCAGGGGGAGTAACAAACAGTAACACTGAGGGGGAGTAACAAACAGTGACACTGAGGGGGAGTAACAAACAGTAACACTGAGGGGGAGTAACAAACAGTAACACTGAGGGGGAGTAAGAAACAGTGACACTGCGGGGGAGTAACAAACAGTGACACTGAGGGGGAGTAACAAACAGTAACACTGAGGGGAAGTAAGAAACAGTAACACTGAGGGGGAGTAACAAACAGTAACACTGAGGGGGAGTAAGAAACAGTGACACTGCGGGGGAGTAACAAACAGTAACACTGAGGGGGAGTAACAAATGGTGACACTGAGGGGGAGTAAGAAACAGTGACACTGAGGGCGAGTAACAAACAGTAACACTGAGGGGGAGTAACAATCAGTAACACTGAGGGGGAGTAACAAACAGTAACACTGAGGGGGAGTAAGAAACAGTAACACTGAGGGGGAGTAAGAAACAGTAACACTGAGGGGGAGTAACAAACAGTAACACTGAGGGGGAGTAAGAAACAGTAACACTGAGGGGGAGTAAGAAACAGTGACACTGAGGGGGAGTAACAAACAGTAACACTGAGGGGGAGTAAGAAACAGTGACACTGAGGGCGAGTAACAAACAGTAACACTGAGGGGGAGTAACAATCAGTAACACTGAGGGGGAGTAACAAACAGTAACACTGAGGGAGAGTAACAAACAGTAACACTGAGGGGGAGTAACAAACAGTGACACTGCGGGGGAGTAACATCAAACAGTGACTCCGAGGGAGACCAACATCAAAGAGTGACACTGAGGGTGTGTAACAAGTCAGAAGGTTGTGGGTTCAAGTCCCACTCCAGAGACGTAAGGACATAATCTAGGCCGACACTTCCAGTGCAGTACTGAGGGAGTGCTGCTCTGTCGGAGGCGCCGTCTTTCAGATGAGGCGTTAAACCGAGGCCCCGATTTTCCTCTCAGGTGGGCGTAAAAGGTCCCTTGGCACTATTCAAAGAAGAACAGGGGAGTTCTCCCTGATGTCATGGCCAATATTTATCCCTGAACCACCACCACCAAAAAAACAGATTATCTGATCATTATCTCATTGTTGTTAGTGGGAGCTTGCTGTGCGTAAATTGGCTGCTGTGTTTCCTACATTACAATAGTGACTACACTTCAAAAGTACTTAATCTTCTGTAAAGTGCTGTGGGATGTCCTGATGACATGAAAGGCACTATATAAATGCAAGTCTTTCTTTCTTTCAGTGAGAACTGAAAACCTCACCAGCTCTGAATATTGCTTGAAACAATAGCACACAGTAAATCTGTTACAAATCAGTAGCACCTGTAACTGGGCAGTAAGTGGCTCGGCTTTACTCAGCTACGTACACAGTATTTGTAGTCTTGAAACCATAGTGGTTTATAGCACAGAAGGAGGCCATTCAGCCCATCGTGTCTGTGCCGGCTCCTTGCTGAAGCAATGAAAAACTAATCTCACTGCCCCGCTCTCTCCCCATAGCCCTCTATCAATCCCAAACTAATCTCGCTGCCCCGCTCTCTCCCCATGGCCCTGTATCAATCCCAAACTAATCTCACTGCCCCGCTCTCTCCCCATGGCTCTGTATCAATCCCAAACTAATCTCACTGCCCCGCTCTCTCCCCATAGCCCTGTATCAATCCCAAACTAATCTCACTGTCCCGCTCTCTCCCCATAGCCCGGTGTCAATCCCAAACTAATCGCACTGCCCCACTCTCTCCCCATAGCCCTGTATCAATCCAAAACTAATCCCAGTTCCCCGCTCTCTCCCCATAGCCCTGTATCAATCCAAAACTAATCCCACTGCCCCGCTCTCTCCCCATAGCCCGGTATCAATCCAAAACTAATCCCACTGCCCCGCTCTCTCCCCATGGCCCTGTATCAATCCAAAACGAATCTCACTGCCCCGCTCTCTCCATAGCCCTGTATCAATCCCAAACTAATCTCACTGCCCCGCTCTCTCCCCATGGCTCTGTATCAATCCCAAACTAATGTCACTGCCCCGCTCTCTCCCCATAGCCCTGTATCAATCCCAAACTAATCCCACTGCCCCGATCTCTCCCCATAGCCCTGTATCAATCCAAAACTAATCCCACTGCCCCGCTCTCTCCCCATAGCCCGGTATCAATCCAAAACGAATCTCACTGCCCTGCTCTCTCCCCATAGTCCTGTATCAATCCAAAACTAATCCCACTGCCCCGCTCTCTCCCCATAGCCCTGTATCAATCCCAAACTAATCCCACTGCCCCGCTCTCTCCATAGCCCTGTATCAATCCCAAACTAATCTCACTGCCCCGCTCTCTCCCCGTAGCCCTATATCAATCCCAAACTAATCTCACTGTCCCATTCTTTCCCCAGAAGCCTGTATCAATCTCAAACTAATTCCACTGCCCCGCTCTCTCCCCAGAGGCCTGTATCATTCTCAAACTAATTCCACTGCCCCGCTCTCTCCCCAGAGGCCTGTATCAATCTCAAACTAATTCCACTGCCCCGCTCTCTCCCCAGAGGCCTGTATCATTCTCAAACTAATTCCACTGCCCCGCTCTCTCTGTGCTGAATGTTTTTTTTGGGTGTGTATACAGTGAGATGGATGAGCAACTTTCATGGTAACTACACGTCACGGAAAATACTTTCAACAGAACATCAGTGACTAAAACCAACCAATCATGCATGACACTGCAGAGATGGTTTGGGGATCTGATTGGTTCCCGGCTTTGGAACTTGATTGGTTAACTTTGACAGGGTGAAGGAATTGGGATTTGATTGGCCAAAGTTTCACAATCTGAATGTCACGTGCACAAAACGTTTAGTAATGTCGATCAATTCAGCTACACTCGGAACAGACTGAAGAAAGACTGAACAGGCTGGGGCTCTTTTCTCGAGAGGGGTGACCTATTAGAGCTCTTCAAAATTATGAAGAGGTTTGATAGGGTAGACGTAGGGAAGATGTTTCCACCTGTGGGGGAGTCCAAAACTAGGGGTCATGAGTATAAGATAGTCACTAATAAATCCAATCAGGAATTCAAGAGAAACTTCTTTAGCCAGAGAGTGGTTAGAATGTGGAACTCGTTACCACAAGGAGTAGTTGAGGCAAATAGCATAGATGCCTTCAAGGGGAAGCTAGATAAATACATGAGGGAGAAAGGAATAGAAGGAATAGGAAGGTGTAGACCGGGTGAGATGAAGTAGGGTGGGAGGAGACTCGTGTGGAGCCTAAATACCACCATAGACAAGTTGGCCGAATAGCCTGTTTCTGTGCTGGAAGTTCTATGCAATTCTATGTAATACACTTGAGTAGAGAGTTCTCCTTACCATTGAAATGCTGTTCCATTGCTTCCTGGAGTCTGCCTTGTGTTTTGGAGGACAGCTGGTTGACAGTTTCATACTGTTTAATCAGCTCGGTGACTCTGCTGCCCAGTCCCTCTAACTCTGTGGAGTGATACTTGCGACAGAGGCTGTTGAGATTCTCTCGAGCGGAGTCGATCCTGCTCTGCTGGCTGACCAGCTCCAAGTCCAGCTCCTGCAACGGCAAACAAAATAGTCAACAAGGCAGTAGAAGCTGACGAGACCCTTGAACGCGGCTGGACTTCCCACCTCTTCATCTTCTCCGTACCTTCACTTTCCTCAGGTCCTTGGTATCCCGGCTGTTGGTGCAAGCGGAGATCGATTGCTCCACCGCGCGCAGCCAGTCACTGAGCTTCTCGATGTAACTCTCCATCTGACTCTTCTGGGTACTAAAATCTCTCAGGGTTTCTTTGGCCACCTCAGACACTTCCTGAGCATGATCCAGCTTCTTCTGCGAATCGGCTTCTATCGCCTGTGGGTATAGAATGGTGATCGGTTGGAATATTTCGCGAAACATAGGAACAGGAGGAGGCCATTCAGCCTCTCGAACCTGCTCTGCCAGTCAATGAGATCATGGCTGATCTGTATCCCAACTCCATTTACCCGCCTTGGTTCCGTATCTCTTGATATCTTACCCAACAAAAATCGATCGATTTCAGTCTTGGAAGCTTCAATTGTCCCCCAGCATCTACAGCCTTTTGGGGGAGAGAGTTTTAGATTTCCACAACCCTTTGTGTGAAGTGGTGCTTCCTACATTACAACAGTGACTACACTTCAAAAGTACTTCATTGGCTGTAAAGCGCTTTGGGATGTCCCAAGGTCGTTAAAGGCGCTGTATAAATGCAAGTCTTTCTTTTTCTGACATCGCCCCTGAATGGCCTAGCTCTAATTTTAAGGTTATGCCCTCTTGTTCTGGACTCCCCCCACCAGAGGAAATAGTTTCTCTCTATCCACCCAATCAAATCCTTTAATCATCTTAAACGCCTCAATTAGATCACCCCTTAATCCTCTATACTCAAGGTATGTCCCCTACTGTCAAGACTGTGACTGTTGTGAACAAAGGCCCCTGACCACACCCATGAAAGTGACTAAAATACCATCCTCTCAGGGAGCAGGATCCAGTAAACACACAGCGCACACCTTTCAAATCCTTTCCTGATTGCTCGGTGAGTTCATCCAGTGAACCATAGGGATGTGCAAGGTTCAGCACCGCAGCCCCAGCTCTGCACCCCGCAGCCAGCAGTGCAGCCTTGCAATTTCTGTCCTAACGTTTCATCGTAAAACATGAGCAAGAGTGGGGGGGGGGAGGGAGAAACGTACAGAAGGCTTTTGCTCACCTGCAGCACAGGCGGTGGCTCCTGGCATTTGGATAACTCCGTCAGTTCACAGACTTTAGAATGTAGACTCTTGAGTTTCTCCCCTTTACTTTTGACCTCAGACTGCAAGTCAATAACAGAGAATGAAAGTGTCAACTGACTAAGGCTCGGATCAAGTCACTGGGAAACTCAGTGTCATGTGAGCTGGAACGCTCTTGAAGGAATATTAAAAAATAAAAGGAGAGTGGCATCAAATTATTTGATTTCAAAAGAGCCGAGTTCAAGGACATGCAAAATTAATTCAAAGAGGGCCATTGGGGCACAGACAGCAGGGAATTCTGCTGAGGCTCCAGTCAAAGTCAATTCTGACCAAATCTAAACAGATTGAGGGGCAACAGAGACTGACGTGGTTTATTAGGGGAGGTAAATAGGTGTTTTACAGATAAGCAGAAGGCGATCCAAATGCACCCAAGAATGGTGTAGGACAAATTGTAAAGACAAATAAAAGGAAAATGGGAAAGATACTGAGAGAACTCAACAGAAGCAGTCAGATTACTGAGAACATACTTCCACTCGTGGGGAGATCAAAACTAGGGGCCATAAATATAAGATCCAATCAGGAATTCAGGAGAAACATCTTTACCCAGAGAGTGGAACTCGCTCCCACAGGGAGTGGTTGAGGCGAATAGTATAGATGCCTTTAAGGGGAAGCTAGATAGGAACATGAGGGAGAAAGGAATAGCAGGATATGCAGATAGGGTTAGATGAAGTAAGGTGGGAGAAGGCTCGTGTGCAGCATAAACACCGGCACAGACCAGTTGGGCCGAATGTCCAGTTTCTGTGTTGTAAAATTGTGTGTAATTCTAAAACATCTCCAGCACCTAGGGCTGGTGAACTAGGAAGGGCAGAAAATCCTACAGACTCTGTTCAGCTCCGTGCCCGAACTTCCAGTGTAAGCCCGCATGACATGAAGCTGGGCACCAGAAGTGCAAGTTCATACAATCTACGCTCGGCAGTCCAGGTGTCACTTGTGTCTATGTATTAGGAGCTTGGTGGTACCCACGGTTCTGGAGGAGCTGAGCTTATAGCCTGGTGGTCTTTGATGGCACAGACGATATAGAGGAGGGAAGAAGTTGGGTTGGGCATTGTAAAGCAGGGTGCTGTGTGCACAGGGTGATATTCTGCGTGGGATGCAGGCTTGGCTTGTTTCTTTGATCATGGCATTTCCAGGGGTTGGATTTTAACTTGGGGCATTTAACGGCCCGAAGATGGCGTCGGGACTCGTTTACGCTGGAGCTCCGACTCTCGCCACCTCCGAGTCCCTTTTAATATGTGAACCAGGGCCTTACGACGTATGTAAGACCCCAACTGCCATTTTAGGACAGCGTGCGCCGTACACACTGCGTCCAGTATCAGCTGGCGGTCCAAGCGAAGAGGAGCCCACAGCTAAGTATTTATTGTGGGGCCTGTGACTCTTGTTCCGTCCACTGAACAAACAGCGTGCTAATGAAGCAAGTGAGCCAGTTGACCAATTCCCAATCTTCCAACTCCCACATGCACTATTCCCACCATAAGCACATTTGCCAGCAGGAATTCACAATTTAACTTCTCGGTTTAAGAATGCCTCTTTGTCCACCAGATTTGATCACTGACTTCCTGGCAAACTGACCAATGGGCAACAATGAGAATTTAGCGTGTTAACCCAGGACATTAAAGTAGTACTTCATCGCACTACCAGAAGTAACCTCTTGTGATCTACCTGGAACTCCAGCAGTCTCACTTCTGTTCTCTGGCTGTCATTCAAGTTGCTGATCATTTCATTCAGTTCAGAGATAGAACTTTTGGACCACGTGTCGATCTGATCGCTGATGTTGAGCACATCCTCCCAAAGTGCGAGGCTCACACTTAGCCTTTCAATGTTGTCATCCAGTCGCTCGGATACCTGTTAGGGGAGAAAGTACACGGTCGGCTATTAATAAACGTGACCACTCTAAACACGACAAAATCTTATGGCTCAATCAGTCTCTTGTATGTACGATCTAATTATTACAGAACAGTTGGGAGTGTCTAAATATGAGAATGTCAGCCAAAGATTATGTAAATGATAAGGTCGAACAAAATGGAGTTTTCTGACAGTTCAGAAAATTTTGGACAATCATGACAAGTGTCCCTGTAAACTTGTATCTTACGGTGTAATTTCAGGACCATTTTCTTTGCCCCTGAACAGAATTAACTGGCAATACTGATAGGAAGAAGCTTTGGGTTCAAGACATCCAATACCAGCTACAACACCTGTGTATGGACAATCATGTGAATGAGGGTGCGGGCGGGAAATAGATGGCAACAAAGGTTTCTTTTTCCATTCAACAAGAGCGCAGAAGTCGCCCAGAATAACACAACTGTGGATCATCCTTACATCTAGCCACTGGTCCAAGACATTGTCCAGATCCTGTTTGAGTGGCACTGGGTCACAGCCAGGAATCTTCTTCAGTTCGGCCAGCAGTTGTTTGCCTTTCGAGGTGAATCCATCCAGCTGCTCCTGGCTCCCGTTTAACTCGGACTTCACCACTTCATGCTGGTCAACAGACAGAAAGAATCAGAGATAGACTTTACCGAACATTTGACTCCTGTCGTTAAAGATGTCCGTCTGGACCTTCTGCGGGGGTTCTCCGTCGGTAGATCGGCGGAACACCCGCAGAAACGGAGCGACTGGCTGAAGTGGACCTTTCTCCAGGGGTTTGTGCCGATCTCACGCCAAAGTTACAGCAGGAGAATGGGAAAACCCCGAGGAAATTCAAGGGTGTCACGGTCAGCCTATGAGCAATTTTTGGCAACACGTCACAGGATTACTTCTAATGACCTAAACTGACCCATGATGGTGGAGTTGAGCGTTACAAAATCTGTTACCCAGGTAAATGCACCACCGAATGCTAAAAAAAAACCTTACAAATGCAGAACTTTGTCAGGCGTTAAATGCAGACAGTGTCCCTTGTGTTTGTGTTGCGACATGTTGAAATGTCCACTTCATTATCCGTCACTACAAGCTGAATCAAGGCTTCACTCAGCACAAGCCAGTGTTTATTAAGTATCACCATCCTCACAACTCAAGGGATTGCCCAAGCTGAACCGACAGGCTGTTCAAAGATCACCTCGGCACATTATATTTCTACTTTAATTTTGTGAAGTTGAAAAGTAAGATGAGAACAAACAGAAGGAATGACATTAGCGGCTGGTCCTTATGAAATGGTTAACGCATGCTGCAATTCTAAAAAGAACCGTGGAAATTCAGGGACAGGAAATAGCCATTGGGGTCATGAAGCCCATCCTTTTTTGATTGCTCTTATTCCCATCTTCTCACTATATCCCTCTTTCTCTAGAAGACCACCTTCAATGTATTTTCTTAAGGGCCATCCTCTAATGTCCTTCCTTCTGTTTGTTCTCATTTCTCTTTTCAACTTCACAGAATATATATTGCCGTGTAAAATATTTTGGATTTCTACACTTTACAGTGGAATGTGGTGATGATTAGCTGATTCCAAATAACCTATGGTATCGGGCAGAGTGCGCACGACTTTATAGCCTTTAAAAAGTAGCTCATTTTGTTGACGTTTAGTCAATGCATCGTCTGAATAAAGAACTTACAACAACAACGTACACTGATATAGTTCGACTTGACTATATGGGCCGATAATCTGGTGGACCGAATCATCCCCCCTCCCTCCCCGTTATAGAACCCAATAATGTCAGATTGCCGCCCATGCGGTGAAGATGAAAATTTACCCCCGCACAACATCTTCAAAATAATGAAACATCCCAAAACACTTCACAGAGGTTAATTAAAAGACCCAGCATTAAGCAGTGGTGGGAGATGGATGGAGGCTTTTGAAGGAGGGAAGAAAGAGGTAGCAAGACATATGGAGAGGTCTGTCAGAGTGTGGGGTGAGATGGGCAAAGGCTCTAGATGTTGCTTCAGCTACAACACAATGGGCCAGAAATTCGGCTGTTGTCGGGTGAGTACGCGCTGTGTACTCACCCGTAAGGCCACCTGAAGTGCCGGTTTCCTGCATGCACTGCGCATGCGCGGGAAACCGGAACTTCCGTTCCCCTGAAGGGAGGGGTTCAGAAGTCGAACGCGTGCGCGGGAGAGGCTGTGCACACGCAGCGAACTTCAGGTTTTTTTCCAGGTTTCTCCGGGAAGGTAAGTATGAAGAAGCTGCACTTTTAAAAAGGAGGCGCAAGGCCTGTTTTTAACAAGGTAAGTGGTTAATTAATTACAATTTAAACATTTTTTCAACAGGTTTATCTTTTTTAGATACTTTAAAGAAAGGTAAATTTATTTTTAGCACCGTTAAAAAGTATAATTAATTTTTTCAAAACTTTGAATTTTTGTTTAAAGTAGTTAATTTATGTAACTTATAGTTATTTTAAAAATGTGATGTTTTTTTAAAAATTTATTTGAAGTTTAAGTGTGGTTTTGGGGCCGATCTCTATTCATAGATTTGACAGGTCTTCCTGTCAAATCTATGAATGAAAATGCCCTGCTAGGATTGGCTCTCCATGGCCCACGTGATCCCAGGGGACACTTCGAACTAACCGCGCCCCTGGGATACGCAAGCACTGCGCGCCGGCAGCTGGAGGAGGCCCAGGACCCGAAGTCCTCGTGGGCCCAAAGCACAACTGCAGGCGCGGTAGGCAAATACACGCACGATGCTTGCACCCGCAGGAAGCCGGAAAGCCGAATTTCTGGCCCAATTATTGGCTCCTCAGTTAGAACTGCAGAGGTCCAATGCTGGTTATGAATGATATTTCAATTCTGGATTAACCATGGGAGCAAGCTTGCCCGTTCCTGAGAGTTGTGCACCAGAGGAAGGAGAGGCACTCCTGAAAAGTATGTCACGGTGTGTCTTCCAACACATAGCATGCACGGAGATTGCTGTAGTCTGGGCAAATCAGCTAAAGATACTAATGGATGGGAAAGCGACGAATAAGGGAAAATCCCCAAATCATTATTTGAACTTTGTAACTGTGTAGTATTATGATTCTGTTAAAATATGTTCCAACTCTGCAGGGCTTCTACACGCAGAGATTGATGATTTACAGGGTAGCACAGCACGTACCCTGGACAGTGTTCTCCTTAAGTCTTCTTGATCCAATAGACTTGATTTGATCACAGCTACAGCCTCGGAATTTTCGACCACTTTGAGAAGCGCGGACTTGGAGCTCTGATAGTCCCTCATGAGGGCAACCAGGAAGCAGCCCTGATCCTGACTGTAATGAAGAAACGGTAAATCAGTGTGATGTGTGGCTGGGGGGGAGACTGAATGCACTTCATTCGCACATTCCACAGAAAGTCATTTAATAGAATCTATAATTTATCTTGGGGCAGAATTTCCACGGGGCATTCTCCCGCTCTCCTGTAGTAACTTTGGCGGAAACCCCAGAGAAACAGGGCAAACGGTTTTGCCAATGTCCCACCAGGAGATTGGTAGATACACCCCCGTAGAAATTCTATCTCATTGTGTAGGGCACGCTCTTCCTGTCCATAAACATTACTTGTCATTGCTGTAACCAGTTCCCATTCAATTTTACTATGTCAACTGTCACAAATGTAGTTGCAAGCTGCGGCCACTAGGTGGTGCTGTGGAGGCTGCTTACTAATATTCTAAAAAATCTTTATGATTACACAGACTGCAGACATTAAACACAGTCTAATAGTAGTGTAATGGTTATATTGCTGGACTAGTAATCCAGAGGCCAGGACGAGTAATCCAGAGAACGTGAGTTACATCCCACCATGACAGTTTGAGAATTTGAATTCAGTTTAAAAATCTGAAAATGAAAAGCTGGCATCAGTAAAAGTGAACATAAAGCTGTCGGATTGTAGTAAAAACCCATCTGGTTCACTCACATCCTTTAGGGAAGGGAACCCACCGTCCTTACCCAGTCTGGCCTATATGTGACTCCAGTCCCACACCAACGTGGTTGACTCTTAACTGCCCCTCTGAAGTGGCCTAGAAAGCCACTCAGTTGTACAAGGGCAGCTGGGGATGGGCAATAAATGCTGGCCTTGCCTGCGACACCTACATCTCAACAGTGAATAAAGAAAATATAAATTTGTGTCATAGTCAAAAGAAATATAAATAAACAAAGGCCCACACACAATTAAGCCATGTGCAACTAATTTGGTCATCCAATATCCAATTCACTTTGAATGAAATTTAAATAATTGTAATTTTACACATGTGGTTAATTTAGCTGCGCTGAAGATAAAAATAACCAGAATTAGTCATGAATCAGCGAGATAAGAATCCAGCCTCTCATCTAATTAGTTTTACCGTACTCACATGTCATTGATCAGCTTTTTGGTGTCATTCCAGGTCACTTCCAATAAGTTAATTTCTTTCTCAGCTTCCGCAGCTAAAGACTTATCTTTCTGAGCCAGTTGTTTTGCTTTGTCCATCAGCCACTGCAACTCGTGCTGCTGGGAGCTGAGATCTTCCTCAAACTGATTAAACTGCCTCAACCTACAGAAGGAAAGGACATTCTCTGGTTAGGCTCAAGCACGTCAACGAAGTCCAGCTTTAAAACGAGTTCTTCAACTCTTCTTTGAATTTGGAACTCAGATTGATTCATCAAACTGCAGTTTCTGTTTGGATTTTTGAAGCCAACACAGCATTGATCTGTATCCCAACTCCAGTTATCTGCCTTTGTACCATATCCCTTGATACCCTTACCCAACAAAAATCTATCGATGTCAGTCTTGAAAGCTTCAGTTGACCCTCAGCATCCACCGCATTTTTATGGAGAGTGTTCCAGATTTCCACCACCCTTTGTGTGGAAAAAGTGCTTCCTGATTTCACCCCTGAAGGGCCTAGCTCCAATTTTAAGATTATGCCCCTTGTTCTGGATTCCCCTACCTGCTGAAATAGTTTCTCTGTATCTACCCTATCAAATCCCTTAATCATTTTAAACACCTCGATCAGATCACCCCTTAACCATCTAAATTCAAGGGAATACAAGCCTAGTCTATGCAACCTGTCCTCATAATTTAACCCCTTTAGCCCTGCTATCATTCTGCACCCCCTCCAAGGACAATATATCCTTCCTGAAGTGTGGTGCCCAAAACTGAACGCAGTAATCTAAATGGGGTCTAACCAAGGCTCTATAGAACTGAAACATAACTTCCTTTTGTATTCCAGCACCACTGAGATAATGGCCAACATTCCATTAGCCTTTTTGATTACTTTTTGTACCTGTGCGCTAGCTTTTAGCGATTTGTGTACACGGACACCCAAATCCTCCACAGCTCCTAGTCTCTCACCATTAAGAAAATATTCCGATTTTGTTTTGCTTGGGTTGAAAGTGGATGACCTCACACTTCCCCACACTGAACTCCATCTGCCATAGTTTTGTCCACACACTTAGTCTGTCCATGTCTCTTTACAACTTCCTGCTCCAATCTATGCAATTTACTGTGCCTCCTAACACATTGTCATCTGCAAACGTGGATATACAACTCCCTATTCCTTCATCCAAGTCATTAATATATATATCGTGAAAAGCTGAGGCCCCGGTACAGATCCTTGGGGGATATCACTGTCACATCTCACCAATCAAAGTACATTCCCTTTGTCCCTACACTATGTCTCCTACCTCCCAACCAATGACCAACCCATACACCTGAAACGGCTCACATCTGAACTGACCAAACACAACACCATGCTAATAAATTCAGGAAAATCTCAGTTTGGATCTGGAAAGATCTTCAGAGCTGATTCCTGACCGTGCTGTTACTTGTAACTGGAATAATCAGTGAGATTTTAAAGTTTGCTAAAGGAAGGGATTGTATTTATACAGTACCCTATCACATCTTCAGGGTGTCTCAAAGTGCCTCACATTGTGAATTACTTTTTTTGAAGTGCAGTCACTATGTTTTGTAGGCAAACGCAACAGCCAATTTGCTCACAGCAAAGTCACAGAAACAGAAAATCAGATGAATGGCCGGATAATCTGTTTTTGGTTGAGGGATAATATTGACCAGGACACCAGGACATTCACCTGCTCTTCTTCAAATAGTGCCATGGGATCTTTTACCCTGAGAGGGCAGACGGGGCCTCGGTGTAACGTCTCATCTGAAAGACGGCACCTCTGACAGTGCAGCACTCCCTCAGCACTGCACTAGAGTGTCAGCCTAGATTTTTGTGCTCAAGTCTCTGGAATGGGACTCAAACCCTCAACCTCATTGGCTGTGAAGCACTTTGCGACGTCCTGAGGTTGTGAAAGGTGCTGTCTAAAGGCAAGTGCTTTCTTTCTTTAATCCAGAATAAACCAGTTAGCAATAAAACACATTAAAAATAATTAGAAGCTACGGTCCTGGAAGTCTGTCAGCACTTTTAGAATCAAAGGCAGAATATGACACCATTCACTTGATCTGAGTTATATAGCAGCAGTAGGTAAGGTCTGTTCAGTATTCCTGCACAAAGCTTGAATTGAAATCATTCCTTCAAGGAAGCTACAATGAGGTGTTTGATTCAATGACTCAACAGACCTTTAAAAAAATCAATTTGGCAGCTTGTTGAATGGAATTGAATTGCTTGATTTTAGAGGTTCATTCAGTTTTGTACAATAGCTGAACTCCATTGTTACTTTACTTCAGGTCGAGTCAAAGAGCTCATTGTTCGTACCAGAATGATGGCACAGAGCTACAATACCCTCTTTTGGGTTGGCGTAGACTGGTGAATTAAACTATTCATGTCAGAGGACTTTCAAAATAGGGTCCAAAGAATGGCTGAGGGCAGAATGAGTTAAAAGTAGATCAAAGATGATTCCAAGTCTAAACTTTTTTCTCTCCAATATTTATTGGGGTTAAAGGAAAATAGTGTGAACTTTGTTGTTTCTAACTGCTGAAAACAGCATTATTCTAGAAATTCATTTTAAAACTAGGTTTGACCATTTGTGTCCAGCACTGTACCCAACACACCCCCTTGGAGTATATTCACCTGAGCTGTAAAGCTGGTAAAGTAGGCTCTTTCAAACCCTCGTTGTCTGCCTTTTCTTCAATGTCTTCAATGGTCTTCAACAACTGTTCCTTGCGCTCTTTAAACGATTTCCACAGGGAGTTGAGTGCTTCAGCCTCACTTTGTTTTGTGCCCAGGAGGTTCTGGGCGGACTCTAGTTCTGTCTCTAGTCCTTCCGCCAACGCCCTACAGGAGGTCCTCGAGTCAGAACCCACATCCTTCAAATGGCACTGAGCTTTACTGATGAGTGCATCAAGGGCTGTGGCTTGGGATTCCAATTGTTTAATGTCCGGTGTCACATCGCCCAGCTCCTTATCCAGCAACTCCGTCTTCACCTTGTCCCAGTTACTTGCCATCTCAACCGTCTTTCTAATCCTGTGAAGCACATTTCCTGCAACTCTGTGGGTTTCCAGGAAAGATGCCAGCTGTTTGAGGACCTCTTTCCTTCGCTCAACAACCTGATTGGCCTCCTGGAAAAGTTGAAAGCACTCCTCGGTCCTGCCGTGGAGAAACTGATCCTGTGGTTCGCATATGGAGCACAACTGGTCCACCTGGTCCTTCAGGCTTTGCTGCTCAGCACACTGCTGCTCTACGGCTCCTGCCTGGTCCTGCACATCGAGATAACGGGACAAGAGTTACAAAGGGTTAACTCAAGGGGGCTGGAATACAAAGGGGTGGAAGTTATGTTACAGTTATATAAAACTCTGGTTAGACCTCATTTAGAGCACTGTGTTCAGTTCTGGGCACCGCACCTTAGGAGTGGGTGCAGCGCAGATTCACCAAAATGATACCGGGGCTAAAAGGATTAAATTATGAGGACAGGTTACATAGACTAGGCTTGTATTCCCTTGCGTTTGGAAGATTAAGAGGCAATCTAATTGAGGTGCTTAAGATGATTAAAGGATTTGATAGGAGAAACCGTTCAGCCCCCCAAGTCTGTTCCGCCATTCAATTAGATCTTGGCTGATTTGTATCTTAATTATATCTTCCCGCTTGGTTCCGTAACCCTAACAAAAATCTATCAATCGCAGTTTTGAATTTTCAATTGACCCTCAGCCTCAACAGCTTTTTGGAGGAGAGAGTTCCAGATTTCCACTCCCCTTTGTGTGAAGAAGTGCTTCCTGACATCATCCCTGAAAGGCCTGGCTCTAATTTTAAGCTTATGCCCCCTTGTTCTGGACTCCCCCACCAGAGGAAATAGTTTCTCTCTATCTACCCTATCAAATCCTTTAATCATCTTAAACACCCCTTATTCTTCTATACTCGAGGGAACACAAGCCCGGAATATTAGGAGTGTTATCCTGGGCCCCACTTGGAAAGTATCAGCCTCCCCTGCTCTGGACTCCCACCCCTTCCCTCCTGAAATCCCCTCCCCACCACTTACCTGCAAGCAGGCGAGCTCCCGGCAGTCGCTCTGTGCCCTCCTCCTGCCCGTTCCATGCGGAAGTGGACCAATTGTATTCAAATGAAGCCTGGCAGTAAAAATGGCCCAGGCCTAAATTTAGGCCAGCGAGTGCGTTTCACTCACGTTCCCCCCCCCCTCCCCCGCCCCACCCCAATCACCTGCCTGAATCTCGCGCCAAGATCGACCACATAGTCTAAAAATACGTTTTTGTTGAGTTGCAAAGCACAAAAGTGTGGACTAAATCTTTGTTTTGTCCACAATCCCACTGCATTTTGTTTAGTTGATTTGTTTCTCTGCCAGTTGAAAGACCTCTTAATAATTGTGACAGTGAAACTCCCCCGGTCACTGAGATTATCCGTCGTTAACCCAGAACCTGTTCCCAGACTCGGCAGCATTCACGCCGGAAGTATTGGTTTTCGAGCGCTGAGCTGCTGTATTACATTCAGTCCACACTCCATTAGGAAATTCTGTTGCCTGTGAAAGATCATTTCATTTAGTGGTAGACAAGCTTACTCAGCAAGGAACTGCCAAGTGAATTAGAAACAGTCTCACGGGGATCTGGCCAGCATTGTCTTACTTATTACAACTCATGTGGGTTTCAATTTTTTGTAAACGTTAGTTTCAGGCTTGAAAGTTGTACGTGCTGAGGTGGGGAAGGGAGAATAGAGGATGTCTTAATCTCGGCCCGTAATCGGCACCAAGGGTAGAATAGCTAATGTATGATCTCCTACCAGTCGGGTGATACTGATCAGGTGTTATTTTCAGTGAGAAATAAGAAAAAAAAAAGAACTAGCAGGTGACGCAGCAACTTCCACAACCTCAGGACCACCCAAGGCGCTTCTCGGCCAATGAAGTACTTTTGAAGTGTAGTCACTGTTGTAATGTAGGAAACACGGCAGCCAATTTGCACATAGCAAGATCCCACAAACAGCAATCTGATAATGACCAGATAATCTGTTTTTAAGTGTTGGTTGAGGGATAAATATTGCCCAGGACACCAGGGAGAATTCTCCTGGTCTACTTCGAAATAGTGCCATGGGATCTTTTACATCCATCTGAGAGGTCCCACATGGCAGATTGGTCAGAAAAGTAGAAGCCCATGGGATCCAAGGGAAAGTGGCAAGTTGAATCCAAAATTAGCTCAGTGGCAGGAAGCAAAGGGTAGTGGTCGACGGGTGTTTTTGTGACTGGAAGGCTGTTTCCAGTGGGGTTCCGCAGGGCTCAGTACTAGGTCCCTTGCTTTTTGTGGTATATATATCAATGATTTAGACTTCAATGTAGGGGGCGTGATTAAGAATTTTGCAGTTGATACAAAAATTGGCCGTGTGGTTGATCGTGAGGAAGAAAGTTGTAGACTGCAGGAAGACATCAATGGACTGGTCAGGTGGGCAGAAAAGTGGCAAATGGAATTCAATCCGGAGAAATGTGAGATAATGCATTTGGGGAGGGCTAACAAGGCAAGGGAATACACTATAAATGGTAGGATACTGAGAAGTGTAGAGGAATAGAGGGACCTTGGAGTGCATGTCCACCGATCCCTGAAGGTAGCAGCACAGGTAGATTAATGGTTAAGAAGGGGTACTTTCCTTTATTAGCCGAGGCATCGCATATGAGAGCAGGAAGGTTATGCTTGAACTGTATAAAACACTAGTTAGGCCACAGCTAGAGTACTGCGTACAGTTCTGGTCACCACATTACAGGAAAGATGTGATTGCACTAGAGAGGAGATTTACGAGGATGTTGCCAGGGCTGGAGAATTTTAGCTATGAGGAAAGATTGAATAGGCTTGGGTTGTTTTCTTTAGAACAGAGGAGGCTGAGGGGAGATTTAATTGAGGTGTATAAAATTATGAGGGGCCCAGATAGAGTGGATAGGAAGGACCTATTTCCCTTAGCAGAGAGGTCAATAACCAGGGGGCATAGATTTAAAGTAATTGGTAGGAGGATTAGAGGGGAGTTGAGGAGAAATTTTTCACCCAGAGGGTGGTGGGGGTCTGAAACTCACTGCCTGAAGGGGTGATAGAGGCAGAAACACTCAGCACATTTAAAAAGTACTTGGATATGCACTTGAAGTGCCGTAACCTACAAGAGAGAGAAGAAGAGTTAACATTTCAGGTCAACTGCGTTCTGATTAAAGGTCATCGACCTGAAACATTAACTCTGTTTCTCTCTCCACAGATGCTGCCTGACCTGCTGAGTATTTCCAGCATTTTCTGTTTTTATTTCAGATTTCCAGCATCTGCAGTATTTTGCTTTTGTTTTCTAATTATGTTATTTAACTAATTACTAGACCTGATAGAGAGGTTCAAAATTATGAGGGGCTTAGATAAGATAGTAGGGGAAAAATACTATTTCCATTGATGGAAAAGAAAATGGGGCGGGGTGTAAATCGGGCTGCCAATTCACTATCGCCCGCTTTGCGCTAAGACCCATTTCACAGTCCAAAAATGTGCGGGTTAGGTTGATTTGGCTATGATAAATTGACCCTTAGTGTTAGGGGGGGATTAAATATGTGGGGTTACGGGGATAGGATGGGATATGTTAGGGGGAATTAAATACGTGGGGTTACGGGGATAGGGTGGGATATGTGTTGGTGCAGGCTCGATGGGGATTCTGTGTGAGAAAGCAGGGACAGGGTACTGGATTTGGATGATCAGCCATGATCGTATTGAATGGTGGAGCAGGCTCGACGGGCCGAATGGCCTACTCCTGCTCCTAGTTTCTATGTTTCTATGTTTCACCTCATTTGTTTTTTAAAATAGGGACCTCCGGAGCTTTACCTTTATGTGATTCAAAGCAGGCTGCAGATCTGTAGAACTGATCTCGGAGGTTGACTGTAGGCCACTTAGAAAGCGATCAACCCAGAAAGAAAATCTTAGCAAACATTCATCAAACTGCTGGTGCTTTTCATTTGCCTCCTCAAAGAAACGAATCCTGTGGAACAAAAGCAGTATTACATAATTAGTACTCAGGGTTGGAATATTTCTGCTCCCCTGTTTGTTTAGTGAACCACATTGGTGTGGAAGTGGAGTCACATATCGGCCAGACCGGGTAAGGACAGCAGATTTCCTTCCCTAAAGGACATCAGTGAGCCAGTTGGGTTTTTACGACAATCCGACAGCTTCATAGTCACTTTTACTAATGTTCTCAAACTGCCATGGTGAGATTTGAATCACGTTCTCTACTAGATAACTAGTCCAGGCCTCTGAATTACTAGTTCAGTAACATAACCATTACACTACTACACTGCCAATATGATGGGGTTAAGTTAGTATCAGCCTTAGAATAAAAACGTGACCTCTGAAGGTCAGCTGAAAAATTAATGATTCAAAAACAGTAATTTCACGCAGATTCAGAAACAAAAGGTTCAAGAGTGTTTCAATTAATCTCACCGTTTTTTGATGGTGTGGGACAGACTCTGCCACCTCTTATCCAGCTGTTGCAAATTTGCTTTCATTGCCTTCAAACTCTCTTCTGAGGTGGTTGGGTACAAGGCCTTGCTCTGCATCACAAGACCCCTGTGGGCTGACTCCTGGGACATCACCTCAGTCTGCAAGTCCTGTGGAGAGGATGAGGAACAGAGTACACCTGTCAGCAATGTTTCCTCTAATTATATTCGAGCGCGGTCCCTTTAAATTTGCCGCATGGCTGCTGGTATCTTTCCCAGTGGCAACAGTTGGTGAGCATCCTGTGCGGGACCTCCCGATCGATGCGCAGCCGCACTCCCGCGTGCCACACACCTTAGGGGGAACGTTGCCTGTCAGTATTCCACGGGAGCACGTGTCACACCTACTTAACTGTCCCTAAGAACCACAGACGCTGAGAGCACAGAAAGAGCCAATTCAGACCATGGTGTCTGTGCCAGCTGTTTGCTAGAGCTATCGAACCCTAGAACTTGATACACTGCTGCTGAACTCCTTTCAGGAGATGTACAGCTCAGGGAAAATGATGAGGACAATGACTCTGCCTTAATCACATTTATCCAAAATTACAGCAACACGGATCCAGCCTCTGAGTCAGAAGGTTGTGGGTTCGAGTCCCCCTCCAGAGACTTGAGCGCATAATCCAGGCTGGCACTCCAGTGCAGTACTGAGGGAGCGCAGCACTGTCCGAGGTGCCGTCTTCCGGATGAGACGTTAAACCGAGGCCCTGTTTTCCCTCTCAGGTGCATATAAAAGATCCCATGGCACTATTTTGAAGAGGAGCAGGGGGAATTATCCCTGGATATCCTAGCCAATATCCCTCAATCAATATCACAAAAATGGATTATCAGGTCATTATCCCATTGCTGTTTGTGAGAGCTTGCTGTGTGCAAATTAGCTGCCACGTTTCCTACATTACAACATTGACTACACTTCAAAAGTACTTCATTGGCTGTAAAACGCTTTGGGACAACCTGAGGTCATGAAAGGCGCTATATAAATGCAAGTTTTCTTTTTTTTAACTGGTTGGGTAGTTCTTAATGCTGCTCCTCTTGGGAATCAAAACAAGATAACTACAGATGGATTTCATCAGGATTTAAATACAACTGATTCTCACTCTCCTAACAAGAGCAAACAGTGTAAGCCAAGGCACTGGAAGGATGGTTCTTCAGTGAGAGAATGAACGATGATGACCTTAGAAGCTGAAGATGTGTGAATGACCTCTTGCTGGGACAAAGGGTCACCTTATGCTGGCTGCTCAGTTCGTGATGGGGGTTTAGCATTTGATTTGTTGATAAGGTGGTCAGCGGTGACAGATGCTCTGAATTCGAGAGCTGCCGTATAGCTGTGTTCTGGCTTTTTGCTTAGATCACCAGTTCATTGTGCAATTCTAGGTCTCTGCACATCGCTTACTTTGTAAACACTGCAGCAATGCTTGGATTTTACCTTCAGGTTCTGCACTTCATTTTGCAGTTTGGCTCGGTCAGAAGAAAGGTAGGGGGACCATGAGCTCGTAATTGCTTCATGTCTTTCAAGCCAAGAGCCAAAGTTGGACAGGTCCTTCTCATACCTGGTTACAAAAAAATATAGAGAGCTTTACGAACCAAAAAGCAGCAAACAATATATCCCAAAATGTTCAGATTGTAGACAATAATGTCAATTCAACAATGAGGAATACATCCCCCATAGTTGCAGCTTGCAATAGAATCATAGAATCTTACAGCATAGAACGAGACCATTCGGCCCCACATGCCTGTGCTGGCTCTTTGAAAGAGCTCTCCAATTAGTCCCACTCCTCTGCTCTTTCCCCATAACCCTGCAAACTTTTCCTTTTCAAGTATTTATCCAATTCCCTTTTGAAAGTCACTATTGACTCTGCTTCCACCACCCTTTCAGGCAGCGCATTCCAGATCATAAACACTCACTGCGTAAAAAAAATTCTCCTCATCTCTCCTCTGGTTCTTTTGCCAATTATCTTCAATCTGTGTCCTCTGGTTACTGACCCTCCTGCCAGTGGAAACAGATTCTCCCCATTTACTCTATCAAAATCCTTCATATATCTTATATGAACTGATTTAATTTGGACCCATGTCCATTATATTGCTTTCATATACTGTAGTTTAATCATCTCTCAATCTATGACAGTACCAAGCTTAGGTTAAGCTAAAAATTAATGGGAAGCAACACCATCTAACCACAGGATGTGGCTCAGAGATGTACAGCCAAGTGAGTTCACTTCACAATCTAGCTACAGGTTCATAACATTGGATTATTTCCAATCTGACAGCCTGTTACAAAGCTCTTGACCCAGCTGTCCAGTGGAATGCCTCAATACTTCACTGTTCCACCTTCAGGTTGGGTAAAATAACCTCGGCTTCTTTTCGGCCCCATCCAACATACAAGGGCTCCTTCTGCTGGTCAATTAGAGAGCAGCGTGGGGATGATACTGGATAAATCAGCTTCCGAGCCCACCTGCTCCTTTCTTCCTCACCCCCCTTCGCCCCCCCCCCCAAAAAAAGAAGTAAAACGTCATCTGGGTTGGAAGAAGTCATGAAACAGAGCACATCGAGTCTTCTGCTTTGATAGATGGCCAGAAGATCCATCACTGGAAACCCCAGATGATGTCTGCGATGTTGGATTGGAGGCTAATCAAGTGAGTATGGAGTATCTGTGCTAAGGGCTGCCATTAGTACTGACTGTGCTCTTGACAAGGAGGAAAGGGAATCTAATGTTGGAGGCACTTTAGGCAGAGTGCAGCAAGAGAAGTGGAGCAAACATGGCCCCACTCTACATGGTGAGGCACTTCACATCGCATGTCCACAAATGCACTTCCTGACCATGGAATCAAGTATTGGAGCATCAGCCGCAGAGCTAAAGGCTCCAAACGATTGATATATCGGTAGGTCTCTCGGGTACAGGCACCTTGCTCAATGGAAACCACGGTCACCAGACTGAACCGAGCCCAAACAAACGCAGATCTTTTGGGACCTCCCCCCGCCCCCACAACGCCCAGTCAAAACAACTCCTGTTAAGGCCTTATCCTTTGGAACATCAGAGCGTTTAAAAAGCACTGGATTTGTAACTGGTTTTGTAGGGTCTCAAATACAACCGCCAAACCAGGCCCCAGGATTCGCAGTTAGCGTTCCATCAAGACTCTGCATCCCACTGCCAGAGTGGAGGGCTTGAATGGATTTTCTTCAGATCATTTGATGGAGGTGAGACTTTAGACAGGGCGACTTAGCACCTATAAAGAAAGAGTAGCTGGGATTTCCTCAGACACATGAGAGTTTGGCAGAATCGTGAGAGGATGTTCAAATGGCTCATTGAATCATAGAATCATACAGCACAGAAGGACGTCTTCAGCCCACCACGCCTATGCTTACTCTTTGAAAGAGCTGTCGAAATAGTCCCGCTCCCCTGCTCTTTTCCCATAGCCCTGCAAACTTTTCCTTTTCTAGTACTTATCCAATCCCCTTTTGAAAGTTATTATTGACTCTGCTTCCACCACCCTTTCAGGCAGTACATTCCAAATCATAACAACTCACTGCAGAAAAAAAATTCTCCTCCTTCTCCTCCCTGATTCTTTTGCCAATTATCTTAAATCTGTGTCCTCTGGTTGCCGACCCACCCGCCAGTGGAAACAGTTTCTCCCCATCTACTCGATCAAAGCCCTTCATGGGTCAGTCATTTGTTAGCAGTGCCTTCAGGAGGGCAGTGCAGGAAACAGAGAGAAAGACCCCAAGCTGACAGGTGGACCACACAACTACGAAACGGCCACCTGGTAACAGCACTCTGTAGGTTGAAGATTTTTCAGTGAACACGTTTGGCACATCCGTGGTGTGTGTGTGTATAACCTACGTGGGTAATCCCGCATGGAAGCTCTAACAATGAAGTGAAATGAGAGTTTGGCAGGGTTACGTACTTCTGCCAGAGAGACAGCAGGTTCTCCAGCACCGCCTGTCCTTCCTTGGCCTGGTCTTGCACCCCCTCGTACTTTTGCTGCAGAGCGCTCAGTTCCTGAACAGCTTTGTCCTTGTTGCTGACTCTGCGGGCACTTGTCGAGAGTGACGCCATTGGGTTTTTTATCTGTTCAATGATCTGAGAGAGCTCCTGTGGAGGAGTAAGGGAGGGGGAAAACCAATTTAATTAAAAACAGTAACATCTTGCATGGATTGCGCATTTTTCATGGACACTTTTATCTACAGAATTCAGCATGGAATTGTTCTTAATACAAAAACACCAGAAAAAGGTAAAGCAGGAACTCTGAGGTAACTTTGCAAGCAAAAGGATTTGCAGAAAGCAAAACCACTATGGCAGTCAATGTAAAGGAAAACCGGGCTCTTCACCCGTTTTACGCCATCACTGAAAGTTAAAATCGCACCCCAATGCATTGGCTGATGTACTATAAAGTACAGTAAGAAAGCCAAATATAGACAGAACCAAAGCGAAAATCAGCCCGCAGGGAAATGACTCAGAGCAGGCCTTTATATGTTGCAATGTATTACAGCAGCTGCATCTTTTATTTATGTGTGAAGACAGGCTTTTAAACGACGAGCAACTTCTGGAACGACTGTAACATTATTCAAGGGCTGAGGGAGATTCTGAATAAAGGTGCTGCATTTTAAAAATACGTTACCAAAAAGATTCTGCTTGAATACACTCGGCACGGTTAGAGGTTAGATCATAAAGAAAGAGAAGTGCCAATGAGAAGATATAACTGAAGTTTAATACTGGTCTTCGCTAGGAAAGAAACACACCCTCAACTATATGGATAGTAAAGAGCTGCTCCTCCATTTTACATGCCGAGATTTATTTATGCATCTGTGATATGTGGTTTACCTGCAGTGGATAAGGAAAGTATTTTTTTTATATATATATATTTCAGAAACCAATCAAAAAAGCATTTGCTTCACTAACTCTGGGGAGATCTCTTACAAACTTCGTTCCAAATTCTTTCGTTGGACACCTGCATCCTTCCCTCACTTCCACATCTCAGCAACCGTCCCCCAACAACAACATAACCCCCTGACTCACTGTGAGCCATGCCACAAGACACTATGCAAATGCACATCCATACCAGGTGCGCCTGTAACACTCGGTCAGCCTCGGCTGCTGAGCAGCATTTATTGGTCGCGCCTTTCAATGTAGTCTCCATGTCAATCAGTGTCTGTTGGATCTACAAATAAAATAATAAAATAAATCGCTTGTCCATTATCACTGAGAAACTTTTACTTTAGATTGAACAAGGCAAGATTTTACAGATATATTTACAGAAGTAGGAGACTTTCTGTACACCTCCACCTTTCTGTACACTTGCACACCTGCACCTTGACTGTGTCGGTGTGGAAGCCATAATCAGTTCATTAATAATGAACGAAAGAAAGCTTTAACATGCAAAAGTCAGTTTATTTTTCTCACTTTATCCTGATGCTGATGAATCCGTTTTTGAAGGGGTCGGGTCAATGTTCCCCTTCACTTTATTTTGGGTGCGCGGTCCCTTTAACGGGCTGCCTGGCCCATTCAAAGTTTTATGCATGCGCGAAATTTCACATTTGAAAAGCCGGTCACGGGCCGTGCAGCTTAGAGGGAACGTTGGGTAGGATCCCTCCGAGGGGAGCTAAAGATACCCAATTTCTACCAACATTAGTCTTTCACACACTGATTGAACCCGGTATAACCTTAAAATGTCTTATTGCATCAGTACCTTTTTGAGGCCCTCTTCATACTTCTGTTGCAGTGAAACTCGGTTCCCCACTTTGCTGTCCACCTCCTGGGTGTGTTGATGGAGCTCTTCCCATTGCCTGGCTATTTGGGTCAACCGAACCTTGACACGGGCAATCTCACCAGAGGTGACGAACTGGGCCAGGTTCTGGGACTCCTCTTCCAAGCTTTTAATTTCTTTTGACTTACCAAGAACTGCGTCAAGAATATGCTACAAGTCAAGAACATAGATTGGTTGGTTGTTTTTCCAATTGTTCCTTGTAAGAGAATCCATAATTTGATGATTGTTATCTCTCATAGTCAGGTTTCAAAGTTTAAAGAGAACGTCACTGGAAGGGACAACCTTACCTTAACTTTGGAGAGTTTTTCGTCCAGTGGGATAGACAAATCCTCCACATCATTCAGCTCTTTCTGTTTCTCTGTCATCCAGTGACCCAATGACTCAAACTTTGCTAAAAAGCTCTCCCACAGACTCTTGATCTCTTCCAGATGTTTCACACTGAAGCAAAGAGGAAATGCATGAGTGAAATCAAGATAAATAAACCAAAATAAACCAGCATCTTGGTTCGTCACAGACCTCATCTTACCAGAATGCTCATCAGTTTCACAGTCGAAAGATTGGAGTAGTGCAGGTAGGGAAATGTGTGGGAGGCACAGTATCCAGAGAGTATGACAAGGAGGCACAATGTTAAATCCCCCGGGTTAGGTATCATACAGGTCGATATTGGGTAGTGTTCGCTGATCTACATTGGCCCCCAGTCCCTGACACCTTGATTTTAAAATTCTCATCCTCATGTTCAAATCCATCTATGATCGCGCCCCTCCCTATCTCTGTAACCTCCTTCAGTCCTACAACCCTCCAAGAACTTTGCGTTCCTCCAACTCTGGCCTCTTGTGCATTCCCCCCTTCCTTCACCCTACCATTGGCGGCAGTGCCTTCAGCCATCTAAGCTCTGGAATTCCCTCCTTAAATTTCCCCGTCTCGCTCCTCCTTTAAGATGCTCCTTAAAACCTGCCTCTTTGGTCAAGCTTTAGGTCACCTGTCCTAATGTCTCCTTCTTTGCCTCATCGTCAGTTTTTTGCCTGATTATGCTCCTATGAAGCACCTTGGGACATTTTACTACATTACAGGCGCTAAATGCAAGTTGCTGTTGTTGAGTTAACTCCAGGATGTAAGAGGCACAAGGTCTGTTGAAGCGAGTAACCTGTGACACTGAAACCCATGAGAATATCCATGGCAGACCCAGAATTTGTAACAATCTCCTTAAAGACTACAGCCCATTAGCCGTCAATCATCTCCTCTTTCCATTTTGCCGAGAGGTCTGAGTTGCTTTGCTGAATGCTCCATTGTCACCTTCAAGGACGCAGTTGGATGATTGGGCTCTTTCATCGAACAGGACAAGCATTCAACCAGGCTTGGGCGATGTACAAAAACAGAGCAACGGTGACATAATCGGCGTGTTACGTGCTGGTTCCATTGGACTGTGAGATTTGGGAAAACCACAGCACCGAGGACGTGCTCATAATATAATTCCATTGGCATGAGTCAGGTGGTATGTTTAATACCCCGGTCATATTACAGAACTGCTTCCATTTGAAGTGGTTCTGTAATATCTGCCAGTTGCCCTGCTGCCAAATCTGCCCCATTTTTACCGTAAGTGGAATGGGCAACAGTGGGAACCCATGTGTGTTTGTGTGAGACTTGTGTGTGGACAGTCACACCAAAGGGACGGATGCCACTCCGATAAGATCCTGTGTCTGCAGTTAGTGCAAGAGGGCAGAATCTTACTCCGTGCTGGGAGAAGGTGTGCACAGACCAGTAATAACCTGGAACTTAGAACAATGGACTAAAATGGTAGATCTCCGTCTAGTGGACAATGGACTAAAATGGTAGATCTCCGTCTAGTGGACAATGGACTAAAATGGTAGATCTCCGTCTAGTGGACAATGGACTAAAATGGGAGATCTCCGTCTAGTGGACAATGGACTAAAATGGGAGATCTCCGTCTAGTGGACAATGCACTAAAATGATAGAGCTCCATCTAATGAACAATGGGTTAAAATGGTAGGTCTCCATCATAGTGGACAATGGGCTAAAGTTGGAGAGCTCCATCGAGTAGATAATGGGCTAAAATTGTAGATCTCCATCACAGTGGACAATAGGCTAAAATGGCAGGTCTCCATCAGAGTGGGCAGTGGGCTAAAATGTTAGTCCTCCATCAATGTGCACCATAGAATGTCCATTGTTCTAAGTTTAAGGCATACTGTGAACATGGTAACTTATTCTCAGCAACACGCCCTGCAGAATGCAGACCTTGAGATCAATTTCACTATAATCGAAGGGCATTTGTCATACAGCCAAGAGATTTATGACAGAAACTTTTTCTTTTACACAGAGGGCCGTGAGGCTGTGGGATGCATTACCGGAGTTAGTGATTGAAGCAGAGACCATGTTAACATTTAAGAATGGGTTAGATAGGTGGATTAAGGAAAAGGGGGAATAAAGGAATATGGGAACAGGGCGGGCACATGGGACTAGGACTACTGCTTGTGTGGAGGATAAACTCCAACACGAACTGGTTGAGCCGGACAGCCTAAGCATTAATTTAATAAAAAATAACAACAGAAAGCATGATCACATACTCGTTCCTCAGGTTTTCCTGTAGGTTTTCAGCCTTCTCTCTCGTCAGTCTGGTTTGTTGCTGCAGGGCGCGCTTACTCTTTGGACCAACTTTCATGTCTTCAGATTTCTGTAACAGGCCCTCAGCCTGAGCTGCCTTGACTTTACTGTCCCTGTAAAACGCCTGCGCACACACAAGCAATGCAAGAACCGTCAGTAACTGGCAGACACTGCACATCGGAAGGCATGGAATGTGCTTCAAGGCAGTAGAGCATTGGGAACTTGAGATGACAATCATAACCTCAAGAGAGAGAAGGTCAAATGGTTTAATATCATCATAATCCCAAGATGTATTACTGCTTTGAGAAACATTCCAGGGCATCTTACTCTGTGTTATACTTAGAAATGTAGGGATTTCTTACAGTTTTCTATTTTCAGTACAATTTCACTTTCGGGCTGGAGCGCACAATTTCAAGGCTTATTTATTTAAGCTGGGTCAATAGATTTCTCCAGTAGACCTACTGAGAGTACAGCCCCCAGTCTGCGAGCAATTTACCTTTGTTTGTTCCAGCTCCGATCCGAGGCTTTCCAGGCTACTGAAGGAACGATTGTGATCCACGGTCATTCCAGCACGACTCAGGAATTCCATCACTTCCCCCTTCTCCACCTCAAAACGCTGCCATTGAATTAGTGTTTCCTTTGGCACAAAGCAAAGCAATGCATCAACTCCACTCACTGTGATTGCCATCAGATCCTATGTTGGTACTGCTGACTGGTTTTTTTTTTGCAAGTACCATTCGCACTATGCAAGTGCCAGACAATGACCACCTCCCTTGACATTCAATAGCATTACTACTGTCGAATCCCCCACCATCAACATCCTGAGGGTCACCATTGACCGGAAACTTAACTGGACCAGCCACATAAATTGCCGTGGCTACTACAGCAGGTCAGTGGCTGGGTATTCTGTGGCAAGTGACTCACCTCCTGACTCCCCAGAGCCTTTCCCCCACCTACAAGGCACAAGTCAGGAGTGTGATGGAATACTCTCCACTTCCCTGGGTGAGTGCAGCTCCAACAACACTCAAGAAGCTCGACACCATCCAGGACAAAGCAGCCCGCTTGATCAGCATCCCATCCAATGGCTTCAACATTCACTCCCTCCACCGCCGGCGCACCGTGGCTGCAGTGTGTACCATCTACAAGATGCACTGCAGCAACTCACCAAGGCTTCTTCGATAGCAACTCTCAAACCCGCGACCTCTACCACCTAGAAGGACAAGGGCAGCAGGCGCATGGGAACACCACCACCTCCAAGTTCCCCTCCAAATCACACACCATCCTGACTGAGCAGTAACTCTGTGTCTGGGACTGGACTTTACCTCCAGTTCTCTCTCATGTTCGTCCATTGTTTTCTCCATTGCGTTGAGGGCAGCCTCCTGGCTTTGCAATTCTTCTTGGGTGGACTTGGCCAGTTCAGCAGCTGCCTGTAACTCCCTCCCGCGAGCTAACTGCTGCTGCACATCGAGTCTCTTCACCATTAACTGTTTCACTTGTTGCTGCATATTCGTGGATTCAAAACAATTTTACTAGGATCGTGCAGATGTCCATTACAACAACAACAACAACAACAACTTGCATTTATAAAGCGCCTTTAACAGAGTAAAACGTCCCAATGTTCTTCACTGGAGACGGGCGATATTTAAATCGTGTTCTATTTTTGTTTTGGAAACTATTAGATACACTGAGTAATGAATGGATCGGAGGCAGTCGCAAGACAATAAGAATGGGTCACATCGTATCGTAACAGTTAAGAATGAAACTCAAACCTCGAGAGAAATGGTTCCAGGCTCATTCATCACCAAAAGCTGAAGTTTATTGCTATATCAAATTTCCTAAGCTTGTTCATTCTGATTGCAGTGTGTGTGTGCAGCTTCCCTGTCAGCCTTGGCTCACTCTCGCCTCGGAGTCAGAAGGCTGTGGGTTCAAGCCCCACTCTGGGCCCTGGGTGTACATTAAGGACTGTTGCATTGTCCCAGAGGGTCAGTACTGAGGGAGTGCTGCACTGTCGGAGGGGCAGTACTGAGGGAGCGCTGCACTGTCGGAGGGGCATTACTGAGGGAGTGCTGCACTGTCGGAGGGGCAGTACTGAGGGAGTGCTGCACTGTTGGAGGGGCAGTACTGAGCGAGTGCTGCACTGTCGGAGGGGGCAGTACTGAGGGAGTGCTGCACTGTCTGAGGGGGCAGTACTGAGGGAATGCTGCACTGTTGGAGGGGCAGTACTAGGGAGTGCTGCACTGTCGGAGGGGGCAGTACTGAGGGAGTGCTGCACTGTCTGAGGGGGCAGTACTGAGGGAGTGCTGCACTGTCGGAGGGGCAGTACTGAGGAAGTGCTGCACTGTCGGAGGGGCAGTACTGAGGGAGTGCTGCACTGTCGGAGGGGCAGTACTGAGGGAATGCTGCACTGTCGGAGGTGCAGTACTAGGGAGTGCTGCACTGTCGGAGGGGCAGTACTGAGGGAGTGCTGCACTGTCGGAGGGGGCAGTACTGAGGGAGTGCTGCACTGTCGGAGGGGCAGTTCTGAGGGACTGCTGCACTGTCAGAGGGGCAGTACTGAGGGAGTGCTGCACTGTCGGAGGAGGCAGTACTGAGGGAGTGCTGCACTGTCGGAGGGGCAGTACTGAGGGAGTTCTGAAGTGTCGGAGGGGCAGTACTGAGGGAGTGCTTCACTGTCGGAGGGGCAGTACTGAGGGAGTGCTGCACTGTCAGAGGGGCAGTACTGAGGGAGTGCTGAATTGTCGGAGGGGGCAGTACTGAGGGAGTGCTGCACTGTCAGAAGGGGCAGTACTGAGGGAGTGCTGCACTATCGAAGGGGCAGTACTGAGGGAGTGCAACACTCTGAGGGGGCAGTACTGAGGGAGTGCTGCACTGTCGGAGGAGCAGTACTGAGGGAGCGCTGCTCTGTCAGAGGGGGCAGTACTGAGGGACTGCTGCACTGTCGGAGGGGCTGTAGTGATGGAGTGCTGCACTGTCGGAGGGGCAGTACTGAGGGAGTGCTGCGCTGTTGGAGGGCCACTACTGAGTGAATACTGCACTGTCACAGGGGCAATACTGAGGAAGTGCTGCACTGTCGGAGCATCAGTCCTGAAAGAGTGATGCACTGTCGGAGGTGCCAGCTTTCTGATGAGATGTTAAAGCATAGCCTCGTTTCCTCACTCAACCAACACTACCAAAACAGATTCACTGGCTGTCCATCTCATAAGAACATAAGAAATAGGAGCAGGAGTAGGCCATTCGGCCCCTCGAGCTCCGCCATTCAATGAGATCATGGCTGATCTCCTACCACATCTCTACTTTCCTGCACTATCCCCATATCCCTCAACAACTCTTGGACACTAAAGCCCCTCCGGAACCTTCTTCCCCTTCACTTTCCTCTGACCCCCCTTCTCCCAATCTCACCCCCTGCCGCGTTTTCACTATCCCCTCTGACCTTCCCCTCTCTGACTCCGAACGATCAGTCCTCAGCAAAGGCCTGAGCTTCATCCCCTTACGCCCCCATCTCAATGAATTTCGAGCTCGGCACGATGCTGAGCTCTTTTTCCGCCGCCTCCGTCTCCGTGCCCACTTCTCTGGCCAGGAGTCTTCCCCCCGCACGGCTGACCCTTTCTCCCGCTTTCAGAATTCTCGTTCCACCTGGACCCCTCCCTCTGGCCTCTTACCCTCTCTTGATCTTTTCATTGCTAACTGCCGCCGTGACATCGGCCAGCTCAATTTCTCTGCTCCCCTCACTCACTCCAACCTACCTCCCTCTGAACTTGCAGCACTCCATTCTCTCCGATCCAACCCTGACATTGTCATTAAACCTGCTGACAAGGGTGGCGCTGTTGTTGTTTGGCGAACCGACCTCTACCTAGCGGAAGTTGAACGCCAACTCTCTGACACCTCCTCCTACCTCCACCTAGACCATGACCCCACTACCGAACATCAAGCCACCGTGTCCAAGACTGTCACTGACCTCATCTCCTCTGGAGATCTTCCCCCCACGGCCGCCAACCTCATAGTTCCCCAACCCCGCACAGCCCGCTTCTACCTCCTTCCCAAGATCCACAAACAGGACTGCCCCGGTAGACCCATCGTTTCAGCCTGTTCTTGCCCCACGGAACTTATCTCTTCCTATCTCAACTCTATTTTTTCTCCCCTTGTCCAGTCTCTTCCCACCTACATCCGCGACTCTTCCGATGCCCTCCGCCATTTTAACAGTTTCCAGTTTCCCGGCCCCAACTGTCTCCTCTTCACTATGGACGTACAATCCCTCTACACCTCCATTCCCCACCAGGATGGCCTGAGGGCGCTCCGCTTCTTCCTTGAACAGAGGCCCAACCAGTCCCCATCCACCACCACCCTCCTCCGCCTGGCTGAACTTGTTCTCACATTGAACAACTTCTCCTTTGACTCTACCCATTTCCTCCAAATTAAAGGTGTTGCTATGGGTACCCGCATGGGTCCTAGCTATGCCTGCCTTTTCGTGGGATATGTGGAACACTCTTTGTTCCAGTCCTACTCGGGTCCCCTCCCTCACCTCTTTTTCCGGTACATTGATGACTGTATCGGTGCCGTCTCCTGCTCTCGCCCTGAACTAGAACATTTCATTCACTATGCTTCCAATTTCCACCCTTCCCTCACCTTCACATGGTCCATCTCCGACTCTTCCCTTCCCTTCCTCGACTTCTCCATCTCCATCTCTGGGGATAGGTTATTGACTAACATTCACTACAAGCCCACCGACTCCCACAGCTACCTGGACTACACTTCCTCCCACCCCGCCTCCTGTAAGGACTCTATTCCATTCTCCCAGTTTCTCCGTCTCCGCCGCATCTGCTCTGATGATGCCACCTTCCATACCAGTGCTTCCGACATGTCTTCCTTTTTCCTCAACCGAGGATTCCCCTCTACTGTGGTCGACACGGCCCTCGACCGTGTCCGTTCTATCTCCCGCACATCTGCCCTCACCCCTGCCCCTCCCTCCCGGAACCACGATAGGGTTCCCCTTGTCCTCACCTTTCACCCCACCAGCCTCCACATTCAACGGATCATCCTCCGCCATTTCCGCCACCTCCAGCGTGATCCCACCACCAAACACATCTTCCCCTCACCTCCCCTTTCAGCATTCCGTAGGGACCGCTCCCTCCGCGACACCCTAGTCCACTCCTCTACCACCCCCAGCACCCCTTCCCCTTCGCCCGGCACCTTCCCGTGCACGCGCAGGAGATGCAACACATGCCCTTATACCTCCCCTCTTCCCACTGTCCAGGGCCCCAAACACCCCTTCCAGGTGAAACAGCGATTTACTTGTACTTCCTGCAATTTAGTATACTGTATTCGCTGCTCACGATGTGGACTCCTCTACATTGGGGAGACCAAACGCAGATTGGGTGACCGCTTTGCGGAACACCTCCGTTCAGTCCGTAAGGGGGACCCCGAGCTCCCGGTGGCCTGTCACTTTAATTCACCGCTTCACTCCCACTCTGACCTCACCGTCCTCGGCCTATTACACTGTTCCACGGAAGCTCAGCGTAAGCTCGAGGAACAGCACCTCATCTTTCGTTTAGGCACGCTACAGCCCTCTGGACTCAATATCGAGTTCAACAATTTTAGATCATAACCTCAGCTCCAATCACATTTATATTTTATTTTATCCACCCTTTTATTTGTCCCCCCCCCCCACCTTTTTTTTCCTCCTAGAAGCTGGCAGCTGTCCTTCATTCTGCCAGTGGATTTCACACTTCATTCAGCCTTAATCTGTCACATTAACACCACCTCTAGCCTTGCATATCTCTTAATGTCTCTTAATGTCTCTTCATCTCCACCTTTGTTCCTTTATCCCCTCCCCCTTTTCCCAGCTTTACCCTGGCCTTAAATCTATTTGATTTCCGGCTCTTCCCAGTTCTGATGAAAGGTCATCGACCTGAAACGTTAACTCTCTTTCTCTCTCCACGGATGCTGCCTGGCCTGCTGAGTTTTTCCAGCGTTTTCTGTTGTTATTCCCCATATCCCTTGATTCCCTTAATATTCACAATTCTATCAATCTCTGTCTTGAATATACTCAACGACTGAGCCTCCACAGCCCTCTGGGGTAGAGAATTCCAAAGATTCACCACCCTCTGAGTGAAGAAATTTCTCCTCATCCCAGTCCTAAATGGCCGACCCCTTATTCTGAGACTGTGACCCCTGGTTCTAGACTCCCCAGCCAGGGGAAACATCCTCCCTGCATCTACCCTGTCAAGCCCTGTAAGAATTTTGTATGTTTCAATGAGATCACCTCTCATTCTTCTAAACTCTAGAGAATATAGGCCTAGTCTACTCAATCTCTCCTCATAGGACAATCTCCCCATCCCAGGAACCAGTCTGGTGAACCTTCGTTGCACTCCCTCTATGGCAAGTATATCCTTCCTTAGGTAAGGAGACCAAAACTGTACACAATACTCCAGGTGTGGTCTCACCAGGGCTCTATATAATTGCAGTAAGACGTCTTTACTCTTATACTCAAATCCTTTTGTAATAAAGGCCAACATACTATTTGCTTTCCTAATTGCTTGCTGTACCTGCATGTTAACTTTCAGTGATTCGTGTACAAGGACACCCATGTCCCTCTGAACACCAACATTTCCCAATCTCTCACTATTTAAAAAATACTCTGCTTTTCTATTTTTCCTACCAAAGTGGATAACTTCACATTTCTCCACATTATATTCCATTTGCCATGTTCTTGCCCATTCACTTAGCCTGTCTATATCCCCTTGAAGCCTCTTTGCATCCTCCTTACAACTTACATTCCCACCCAGCTTTATATCATCAGCAAACTTAGATATATTACATTTGGTCCCCTCATCCAAATCATTGATATAGATTGTGAATAGCTGAGGCCCTCATCTTTGAATTTCACCCCCACTTTCTTGTTTGCCTACATTATAACAGTGACCGCACTTCAAAAGCAATTCATTCGCTGTTCCTGATAATGCAGTCATTTTTTGTACAAAAAATAAATTGAACTGTCGAATAATTCAAATTAAGCAATGTAAATAACAGAGCAAAGTGGGAATTGAGTTTGAATTATCAGATAATTTGAATTAAGCAGAGTAGTCTATAGACCAATTCGGCAACTGGGCAGACATATGAGGCAAGAAATATTTTTTTTAAAGACTTGCATTTCTATAGCGCCTTTCACGACCTCAGGACGTCCCAAAGCGCTTTACAACCAATTAAGTACTTTGTGATATGCAGTCAACTTTGTAATATAGGAAACGCGGCAGCCAATTTTGCACACAGCAAGGTCCCACAAACAGCAATGAGATGAATAATCAGTTAGCCTGCCTTTTTTTTTGGTGGTGTAGGTTGAGCGATAAATGTTGGCCGGAACATTGGGAGAACTGCCCTGCTCTTCTTGGATTACTGCCTTACACACAGGTTGAACACATGTGACAAAGATGTGTGACGAATTGGAATTAAGTTAGGAGCAGGGAGACTTAGAAAGGGATCTGGAATAACTGGTGAGAGGCGTCACTTTTAATGTGCAGGCAATGTGATGAAGTTAAAACAGCCAATAGAATATTGTGATGTACACCCAGAACACTGGAGTATAGGGGTGATTGCACAATGTAGAGCTCCCAGCAGGGAGCAGTGCTCACTGGGAGTACATCTTGGGATGTTGCAGGTGCCCAGCCCATGATCTTCCAACCATTAATTTTGACGGACAAAAAAACCACGGCTCTGTGTCAGTGACTTCCTGCAATGTCCCTATTTCGCAGCTCAATGAAAAAAGCCAGTCCCCCTTTATAAACAGTTGGCAGTGTGATTTTCTGACGCACTATTAGTTACTGAATGGCATGTGCGCCCCCTAACATGAATATAGGAGTCTGGTACTTCTGGTACTGGACTAGCACCTTAAAGGTCAGGAGTTCACAGCCTGGCGGGGCAAGCGGTGAAATCAGGTCGTTTGTAGACTGGCACCGGGACCGATGCTGGATTCTCGTTAAAAACCCACCTAGTTCACTAATGCCCTTCAGTGTAAAGAATCTGCCCTATGTGTAACTGCTCCACACTATATGTGACTGACTCTTAATGGAGTGGCCTAGCAAGCCACTCAACTATACAAGCAAGTGATTAAAGAAAAGGCCCACCACCACCTGCTCAAGCCAACTAGGGATGGGCAATTCATGTGGCCTTGCCAGTGTCGCCCACATCCCCAGAAAGTGACATTTTGGGACACAGTATATGAGTAATTTGAGACATGACATGTGGTAAGTGTAGCATGATTGGGGGGAACAGGTGACTTTGGACCTATGGTTCCCAAAGCTTTCCACCACTGGAGATTTCCTCACATCATGCCTGGGCCTGTTGTAGACTAATTGATGGAGATTGATTGCTATGATTAGTGAACAACTCCATTATCATTGCATCGTATGACTACCAGGATGGTAGACAGTGAACTAAATGGACCGTGGTCTTTTTCCGTCTAGCAATTTATATGTTCCAAGAATTAAAAAAGAAGAACTGTTTGTACTTCTCTACAAGTCCTGGGCAAAATAATTGGACACCTCTTTACGTGTGGGATCTGTACCTGATGATGCAGACGGAGTTGCTGTGCTTCTTCCAGACTCTCTGAATCCAGCATCCTCTCCCCCTCAGCCTGTATTTGCTTCTGGGAGTCAATAAGGTGCTCCAAGGCACTCTTCACACCATCTCCGTGCTGGACACATTCGCCGACAGCTGACAGCACTTTCTCTGACTGAGGAGAAACAGCGGGCGGTTTAACACTGGGTGAAATACGAGAGAGCCAACTGCCCCACCGCATGCTCGTGATGTGGCCTCAGGAATAAAACCAAATTGGATTACACAAATGCTGCTGCTGCGACTGGAAAATATTTTATTGGGACACACAAAGGCTCTTATTCATTTACAGTTTGCATCTTTTTCGAGAGAGAGCCCCATTTTATGGAATGCAGAGCTTGACAAAGCAATGACACGCAAATGAATGTTAATGCAAAGTGGAACAGAAAAAAAATCCAGATTTCAGTCCTCCCTTTCAGCTGAATACACCAAACCCATCTCAAAGTTGGGTAGAAATATACTCGTTTTGCATGTTAATCCTATCAGCAGCAATGCTGGGGAAGTTGGTGAACTATAAACCAAACCCTTGGCACCGAAATAGATAACCCAATTATATACTGCTTTGACAAGCAAGTACTTGGACTGCTTCCAGCTCTGCGTGCACACAGTAAGGACACAGCAACCTATGAAAAGGGTCATGTCACTCATATTAGGGTTTGCCTTAAAACAACAGCTATCTGCTCTCCTGCCTCAACGGATGCTGAAAGACTCCCCTGTCTCTCGCCCCAAAAATAGCATCGGTTTGGACTGTGAAAACATAGGAACAGGAGGAGGCCATTCAGCCCCTCGAGCCCATTCTGCCATTCAATTAGATCATGGCTGAGCTGTACCTCAACTCCATTTACCCGCCTTTGCTCCATATCCCTTGATACCCTTACCCAACAAAAATCTATCGATCTCTGTCTCGACAGCTCCAATTGTCCCCCAGCATCCACAGCTTTTTGGGGGAGAGAGTTCCGGATTTCCACTACCCTTTGTGTGAGAAAAAGTTTCCTGACTTCACCCCTAAAAGGCCGAGCACTAATTTTAAGCTTATGCCCCTTTGTTCTGGACCCCCCCCCGACAGAGGAAATAGTTTCTCTCTGTCTACCCTATCAAATCCTTTAATCATCTTAAACACCTCAATTAGCTCACCCTTTAATCTTCTATACTCGAGAGAATACAAACCTAGTCTATGCAACCTGTCCTCATAATTTAACCCTTTAAGCTCTGGTATCATTCTGGTGAATGAGCGCTGCACTCCCTCCAAGGCCAATATATCCTTCCTGAGGTGCGGTGCCCAAAACTGAACGTAGTACTCCAGATGTCTGACCAAGGCTCTGTACACAGCATTGAACTTTACCCTCCCTTTTCCAGGGTATCAGGTACACGTGAATGCCCATCACCATGTATTAGAGTCTCCCATTCAAACAACTGAGAAATCTGCCTCCACGTGTAGGGTTTTGTTTGCCCGATAGTTAGTGCACACTCTCTCCCCTTTGGGACAAGTGCAAGGCCTAGGGGCACCTGCTCCCGCAGGGTGTGCAGGGATACAGCTGGAGTGTAACCGACAGAAATCGTCCAGCAGATCACTGGTAAGTTTCCTGCCAAGTCTCCAGCTATAACCACCCTGCCCGTTAGGACCTTGGTCTGCAGAACTACCCGGAGTTGAGTGAGGAGGAAACCCGGCCCCCCAGTGACAGGTCTCCCCTCTCCGCGATCCCTGAGTGAGCCGGACTGGCTGGCCAATCGCAAGCAGTGGCCGAGAGTACTGTGGACCTCCTTGGCTCGGGTATCAGATGACCAAATCTGCCAAGGAACTTCCATTGCGGGTGTATCATCTTGGAGTCACCTCAAGCCCACCTAAACCTCACTTAGGTTCTCCCCACTTTCCTAAAAGATCAGGTACCATGCTGTAACCAGGGCATCAGTGGCAGGGAGATATTAATGAATGCCTATATCAATCAGGAAATAAAACAATGGACATCACAGCGAGTCAGAAGACTTCTTCTGTTTCGGTTCTTGTTTCGAAAGCACAGTAAATGGTTAGCGACCATTCCAATGTCATGTCACCATTCTCAGATCTTTCTCCTACCTCAGCGATTTGTGTCAGGAGCCCCTTGAATTCAGCTGATAGTTTGGACAGTTCGCCATCTTGTCTTTTTGCTTCATTCTCAGGAGAGATCACTGTAAGTGCAGCGAGTCTGGATCTCAACCACGAAAGGCTTGGCTCCTTTTTGCTGACCTCTTCCTTAATTCCCTAAATACAAAAAAAATACACAATCCTGTTTTCATCCTTGTTGTCAAATCGCACCATGGCCTCGCCCCTCCCTATCTGTGTAACCTCCTCCAGCCCTACACCTCTCCGAGAGCTCTGCGTTCCTTCAATTCTGGCCTCTTGAGCATAAATAATTTCCTTCGCTCCACCTTTGGCAGCCGTGCCTTCAGCTGCCTAGGCCCTAAGCTCTGGTATTCCCTCCCTAAACCTCTCGACAATCCCTCCTCCTTTAAGATGCTCCTTAAAGCCTACCTCTTTGACCAAGCTTTCGGTCGCCTGTCCTTTTATGTGGTTCGATGTCCATTTTTGTCTGACAACGCTCCTGTTTTACTACGTTAAATATAAATGCAAGCTGTTATTGTTGGTGGTGGTGGTGGTGCCAGGCTAGATATGTGCTTAAAGTGGTTTAAACCTACAACTTACTGACTCAGGCAAGAATGCTACCCCTCAGCCAAGGCTGACACTTACAAGATAAACTAAGTAGAACCAGTGGGGAGCAGCGCTCCATTGAGGGGCTACAACATTGTAACGCCATTCTCTGACCCAGGTGCCCTTTGAGCATCGCTCCATACTGGGATCATCCCCTGACCCATTATCATTAACAGACACCTATTGCCACTGTATCAGACAGACTCGCTCCAGCTGACAGCTTGCATCAGTCGGTCTGCTTCATTGGCTGCGATTTTTCAGCTCACACTTTTAATGATGGAGGGACAATGATTTTGCTTTTGTTTGGTATTTTCTATTCCACCCAGTATTTTACGAGTCTTCGACCTATTGAAGATAATTACATGGTCAACGAACCTCCAGTGCAGATTTCAAATCTCCATACTTCTTGGGATTGGAGGCTCCATGTCGGATCTCTGTTAGCTGTTTGTTCTTTGTCAGAAGCCATTTTGACAGTTGGGAATATCTACAAAAAAAGGTGAGGAAATTTCATGGGTTTGTGAGAAGGAATCTGTTCCATGGGGACATTTAAAATGCAAAGTGGTTGTTGGGGCTGAGACTATAATATGATTAACAACAGAATTTGATAAGTATTTCAAAAGAAAGAATATAAAAGGATACGGGGAAAGGACAAGGGAATGGGATTTGAGTAGACAGCTCCAGTAGAAGAGTTAGCAATGGCACAGGTACGATGGGACAAATGGCTTCCTTCTGTGCTGTAATTCTTGTTATTCTATTACCCATCCACTCTATATCACCTTGCTCAATTTCCACACCAGTGCTTCAAAGTCTTCCCAAGCCTTCGGCTAGTCCCTGACTGAAATTGCTTTGTCTTTCTCCTCATTTCACCTCTGCCCCAAGCGACTCTTCATGCTTAGTGATTCCATCCAATCCTAAGTTCCTCCTGCCCTCTCTCCTCCAAATTCTCCATCCTCCTATTGCCACTCAACCTCATCCTCCGCATTAGCTCCCTTACACACCCACAGCCAACTCCTCAAACTTGCCAGGATGCAAAGCCTCACCGTCTCTGAGGTCCCAATCGACGACAAGGCCGTCTCTGACCACTTCCTGATCCCCTTCACCATCTTCATCAGCCTTTGGGAGCCTCTCTACTCTTACCCCTCACCCCTGGAGGAGTTTCCCCGAACCAGGAGAAGCACTCGATTGAAGAGCTAAAACATTGCAACGCCATTCTCCGACCCAGACACCCATTGAGCACAGCTCCCGAATAGGAGCACTGAAGAGTCCTTGGCCATCTCTCCCTCCTCTAGTTTACCACCCATCACATCCTCACCTCCGTCGGCCTGCTCAACAGCTGTCTTGTTTCCACTTTTGCCATCCCTCTCCTCGTCAGATCCCTCACGGCCTCCCAGCCCCGCCGTTCCCCCTGAGAGCTTCAGACTTGGTACGCAACTTGTTTGGTTGTTCAGCATCAGATCTGGCGGGGCCACCTCGAGCAATATGTCACCAAATCCTCTCATTACTCCAGGATCGGTCCGGAAGGTAAAGACAACTGAGCTCTCCACCACAAGCTGCCTCCTTCGGCCTTTCCTGTCCCTTCCACCCTGCCCTGCCTTTCCACACTAGGTTTGAGTAGTTCAATGACTTTCTGCTTTCCAAAACTGAGATCATATGCTCATCCGAGGGGGAGGTTGGGGGGGGGGGGGGTGGGGGGGGGGGGGGGGAGTTCTGCTGGCAGACCAGGAGAACCAGGAGGTGGGTTGGCAATTTAAATATTATAATGAGGCTGGGAACCTCACATTTAACCTGCTTTACATGTACAACCCAGGCCGGCCGGGTTTCCCGGGCCTTGGGACACCCGGCAGCTCAAGGATCGGACACCCCCCACCCCCACCCCGCCATCCCGCCACCCCACGCTCCCACCAGCAGCTGTAGGCTCCTTACTTGCAGCTACGGCCCCGCCTACCGGAAGCCAAATGTGTCAATCAGGCTGACTTCTGGGTGGGGATCCTGTTAAAAAAAAAGTCGCATGCGGGGAAACCCGGACTTCCCGACCGAAACTCCGCCCATGCTCGGAAAACCCGCCCCAGTCAATATCGGGGCCTATCTCTTCAGGAAGCACACTGGCAAAAGCAGTCAACATATAGGATAAGATAAACAAAATATCTATGATTTATCCAATTAGAAAGATATCCAGATAGGGTTAGATGAATTAGGGTGGGAGGCAGCTCGTGTGGAGCATAAACACCGCCATAGACCTGTTGGGCCGAATGGCCTGTTTCTGTGCTGTACATTCTATGTAATCAAGTTGTATGTCACTGTTACCTAGTCCCATACTCCTTCCATTTGTCTGGTTGATCCAGTAATTTCTGATAGGTGGCATCAATAAGTACTTTCAAGTCTCTCAGAGTCTTTTTGTCCATTTCGTGTTTTGCCCTGATTGCATCATACTTCCGAGTTTCTGGAAGCTTCAGGCAGAGATCTCCGATCACCTTACCCCGTTTCCTGCACCACTCGTACTTTCCGTTCTCCGCGAAAAAATCCTGAAAGAAATCAATTGTTCGTCTAGCTAGTTAGTTGGCCCCTCGGTTGAGGATCTGGTAAGAGAATGATAGTGTGTTCGAGCACGCAGTGGCCTTCAAGCCTGACCACCCACCCAGAGCTCAATCTGAATACACTATGGCAAGTGGCTCACCTCCTGACTTCCCAAAGTCTCTCCACCGCCGACAGGGCACAAGTCAGGTGTGTGATGGAATACTCTCCACTTGCCTGGATGGATGCAGCTGCAACAACACTCAAGAAACGCAACCAAGTGAGCTTCAAAATGGCATCCAGTGCTTTACAAAATGGCTGCCAGTGTAACCCCTATAACCTGACTGCCACAGCTATCAGTAGTGCAACTTAATCACACACCAGGGGGTAAGTTCAGTGCTCCCAGCAGGGAGCTGCATTCGAAGCAACATAGGACTACAGACTGCTGCACCAAGGCACGCCCCCATTGAGCTCGAGACCTCCCCTTAGCCACGAGAAATGCAAGCATTTAAATATGATGGCACGTAAAATATGCGTAAAGTACATCTGGGACATCACGCAAAATGGAACCACTTAACCTATATGACTTGGTGTGCAAATGGCAAATTAATTTCAATATAGATAAGTGTGAGGTGGTGCATTTTGGTAGGAAGATTAAGGAAGCCACATACTCCTTGGAAAATAAGAGTCTAAATGGGGTGGAGGAGCAAAGAGATCTCAGGGTACAGATTCATAAATCATTAAAGGTAGCGGCACAGTTTAACAAGGCCATAAAAAGTACAAACAAAGCACTGAGGTTCATTTCTAGAGGGAGATTATGTTAAACCTGTATAGAACCTTGGATAGACCACACTTGGGAGTACTGTGCACAGTTCTGGTCTCCATATTACAAAAAGGATACAGAGGCACTGGAGAAGGTGCAAAAAAGATTTACTGGAATGATACCAGAACTAAGAGGTTGTCCCTATCAGGAAAGATTGAACAGGCTGGAGCTCTTTTCTCTAGAAAAGAGGTGACCTGATAGAGGTCCTTAAAATTATAAAGGGGTTCAATAGGGTAGACACAGGGAAGATGTTTCCACTTGTGGGGGAGACCAAAACTAGGGGCCATAAATATAAGGTAGTCACTAATAAATCCAGTAGGGAATTCAGGAGAAACTTCTTTACCCAGAGAGTGGTTAGAATGTGGAACTCGCTACCACAGGGAGTGGTTGAGGCGAACAGTATAGATGCATTTAAGGGGAAGCTCAATAAGGACATGAGGGAGAGAGGAATAGAAGGATATGTTGATAGGGTGAGATGAAGAGGGGTGGGAGGAGGCTTGTTAGGGTTGTCAACTCTCCCGGGTTGCCCTTGAGTCTCCAGGAATTAAAGATTAATCTCCAGGACACTGGTGCGAGCAACACCTGGGAGAAAATCATAGGGGCAATAAAAATTGTGGTTTTTTTTATTTTGTTCATTAGTTATAAAAATATCAGACATGGAAAAAAGGCTGTTTGACTGACAATCAAGAATCATCAGATCGGGTAATAAAGAGTCTATTCGCGTTCCGATTGGGGTGGGAAGGCGGGGCACGGCAAGTCTGGGCGTGTTGGGGGGACCAATGACGGGAGGGTGGGGGCGGGGCAGTTGGAGGCAGGAGGTTATGTGATGACACCTCCAGGAATATGTCCAACTAGAATTGGTAACCCTAAGGCTCGTGTGGAGCATAAACACCAGCATGGACCTGTTGGGCCGAATGGCCTGTTTCTGTGCTGTAAATTCTATGTAATACTATATAACTTTTATGCTGATTTCAATTCGCAGTCTTTGAAAATGTGGATTTATTTATTTCTGTCTTCTCCTTATTCTATTTTCACAGCATAAAGGAGGCAGTTCAGTTGCTAATCAGGCCACGCACAGAGAAAAGTCAGTGATGGTGACCCTTTTGTTTCTTCACCATGCTTACCCTGTGTTGTGCAATAAGTTCTTCGCTGCTCGTGCTAGTTAGTAGCTTGTTCTCCCGAGCCAGTTCCAACTTACACTCTTCCGCCGTTTCTACCAGTTTATTTCTTGCTGCTTCAATTTGAAGGCGGAGCAAATGGTAGGGAGCTTCAGCCTGGAGGTCCTGAAATAGTCCAAGGAGTATGATTCAAACCAAAGCCAAGACTCACAGTGTTGGATCGATATACTGGTGGACACTAGGCCTCAGGCCCACATTGGATTGATATACTGAGGGTAACATGACCTCTAGCCCACATTGGATCGATATACTGGTGGACACTAGGCCTCAGGCCCACATTGGATCGATATACATGGGGACACTAGGCCTCAGGCCCACATTGGATTGATATACTGGGGGACACTAGGCCTCAGGCCCACATTGGATTGATATACTGAGGGACACTAGGCATCAGGCCCACATTGGATTGATATACTGAGGGACACTAGGCCTCAGGCCCACATTGGATCGATATCCTGAGGGACACGAGGCCTCAGGCCCACATTGGAGCGATATACTGAGGGACACGAGGCCTCAGGCCCACATTGGATTGATATACTGGGGGACACTAGGCCTCAGGCCCACATTGGATCGATATACTGGGAGACACGCGGCCTCAGGCCCACATTGGATCAATATACTGGGGGACAATAGGCCTCAGGCCCACATTGGATCAATATACTGAGGGACACGAGGCTTCAGGCCCACACTGGATCGATATACTGAGGGACACGAGGCCTCAGGCCCACATTAGATCGATATACTGAGGGACACTAGGCCTCAGGCCCACATTGGATTGATATACTGGGGGACACTAGGCCTCAGGGCCACATTGGATTGATATACTGAGGGACACTAGGCCTCTGGCCCACATTGGATTGATATACTGAGGGACACTAGGCCTCAGGCCCACATTGGATTGATATACTGGGGGACACTAGGCCTCAGGCCCACATTGGATCGATATACTGGGAGACCCGCGGCCTCAGGCCCACATTGGATCGATATACTGGGGGACAATAGGCCTCAGGCCCACATTGGATCAATATACTGAGGGACACAAGGCCTCAGGCCCACACTGGATCGATATACTGAGGGACACGAGGCCTCAGGCCCACATTAGATCGATATACTGAGGGACACTAGGCCTCAGGCCCACATTGGATTGATATACTGGTGGACACGAGGCCTCAGGCCCACATTGGATCGATATACTGAGGGACACTAGGTCTCTGGCCCACATTGGATTGATATACTGAGGGACACTAGGCCTCAGGCCCACATTGGATCGATATACTGAGGGACACTGGGACTGAAACTCAGGACTCCTTGAGCATGGCAGTACTGATGCAATACAAAAGCCCCTTTTCACTCCATTCACTAAGCTCGTGCCCCCAGCATGCTTACTGTGCATGTACAGTGACAATAAATAATCAAAAAGGCTCACGAAATGTTGGTCTTTATCTCAGGAGGGCTGGAATACAAATGGGTGGAAGTTATGTTACAGCTGTACAGAAGTCTGGTTAGACCTCATCTGGAGTAACTGCGTTCAGTTCTGGGCACCGCACCTCATAGGATATATTTGCCTTGGAGGGGGTGCAGCGCAGATTCACCAATGTGATACCAGGGCTCAAAGGGTTAAATTATGAGGCCAGGTTGCATAGACTTGGCTTGTATTCCCTTGAGTTTAGAACATTAAGGGGTGATCTAATTGAGATGTTTAAGATGATTAAAGAAATTGATAAGGTCGATAGAGAGAAATTATTTCCTCTGGTGGGGGAATCCAGAACAAGGGGGTAAAATCTTCAAGTTACAGCTAGGCCTTTCAGGGGTGAGGTCAGGAAGCACTTCTTCACACAAAGGGTAGTGGAAATCAGAAACTCTCTCGCCCAAAAAGCTATGGATGCTGGGGCTCAATTGAAAATTTTAAAACCGAGATTGATAGATTTTTGTCAGGTAAGGGTATTTAGGGTTACGGAACAAAGTGGGTAAATGGAGTTGAGATCCATGTCAGCCATAATCTAACTGAATGGCGGAGCAGGCTTGAGGGGCTGAATGGCCTACTCCTGTTCCTAATGTTCCTATCGTATGTAACTATGGGCCCCCGAGTGTTTTGCACCCAGTGCTAACCTTCCACTGCTTGTGCAGGCTGCGGACAGTCTCTTGGAGACCTTGCTGCTCCTGTTCAGGCAGGATGTCAGTCAGCTCATCACAGGCTTTCAAAAAGGCGTTCAATATTCTCTGATCCAACTGGCCGAAGAAATCCTAGGAGGAAGCAATTGGACCGTGAATAAGAGTAACCGTCACCTGATCAGCCCATGTCTCAAACTCTACATCATATGTGTACTTACTGACTGTACTCCACATTGTGTGAGCTCACACTTTAATTCTGAACCAGTTAATACCTGCAAGGATAGATTTATTTTAATGGAATAGAACGTAACTTGAATGTCTCTTCCTCAACAGCTTGGTGAGTTTACCCAGAGACCAGGTTTGATCCTCGGTCTGTGCTGAGTTGACAGGCCCCAGCCAGGAGGGGTGAGGCGGTAGGGACACTACAATTGACCTCAGCAACCTTGGATGGGTCGGGTTGGGATGGGTTAGGTTGCGCACCAGTAGAAGTGTTCCGATTCACCTTCGCATTCCACAGAATAGGAGGAGTTTAAAAATCAGCCAGGAGGAGGAGGCAGAGACAGAGAGAAAGAGACAGGTAGACAGAGGGAGTGAGAGAGAGAGAGAGAGAGAATAACAGAGAGGCAAAGTTTGTGTGTGTGTGAGAGTGTGAGTGTGTGAGTGAGTGAGAGTGTTAGTTATAGATACTGTTCTCTGTAGCCGCGACCGGGAGTTCCGAAGGTTGTGTTGCCTGCCTGGTGCCAGGGTAAAGGATGTCTCCTCGTGGCTGGAGAAGAACTTGGAGTGGGAGGGGAAGGATCCAGTTGTCGTGGTCCATGTCGGAACCAACGACATAGGTAGAACTCAGAATGAGGTTTTGCTGAGGGAGTTTTAGGAGCTAGGGTTGAAATTAAAACGCAGAACCTCACAGGTAATAATCTCTGGATTGTTACCTGAGCCACGCGCAAATTGGCATAGGGACAAACAGATTAGATGTTTAAATGCGTGACTCAAAGAGTAGTGTGGGAGGAAGGGGTTTCAATTCATGGGGCACTGGCACCAGTACTGGGAAAGAGGGAGCTGTTCCGTGGGGGTGGGCTCCACTTAAACTGAGCTGGGACCAGTGTCTTAGCGAATCGAATAACTAGGGTGGTAGCTAGGGATTTAAACTAATGAAGCAGGGTAGGATTCAGGAAAGAGTAAATTTAAAAGCAGTAAGAGAAATGTCAAGGCTGTAGAGCAAAGTAGTGATCTGGGTAAAAATAAGCAGAGTGGGTCAGGAAGTGACAGAAAGATTAATAAAGGTAATAGGGCATTAGTGACTAAAGTGACATCAGGGAAATTAGAAAAAAGTTAAAGCTAAAGGTATTATATCTGAATGCACGAAGCATTCGCAACAAAATAGATGAATTAATAGCGCAAATAGAAATAAATGGGTTTGATTTAATAGCCATTGCAGAGACATGATGGGCTGGATTTTGAATGACCCATGGAGTCGGGTTTGGAGGCGTGTGGGGGGTTAAATTTGCGGGATCAGGGTTTCCGACCCCATCCCGACTCCATCCCGCCTCCACGCAATTTTGACATAATCAGTCGCGGGGTTCCCGATTCCGTCCCGCCTCCAAGAGGCGGGAGAGGCCATTAAAGCCCTTAACAAGCTCTAAATTGGCTCTGTAATGCGATTTTGAAACGCTGTAGCTAGTTTAACCCTCTTCTGACGTGAAGCACGCCTGGTGTGAAACACTCCAGTGAAACCTGGCGGGAGCACAAGTGGATAGATGACTTTCGGCTGCAAGTGCACTATTACAACGGAGATGTGATGAAGGTGGTAGTGGTGCTAGTAGTATTACGTCTGAACATTGCCTCTGATGCTGCTGCATTGAATGTCTTAAGAGACTGCCTGGGAGGACTTACTTGGCAAAAAATTCTCTCTCTCTCTCTCTCTCGCTCTCGCTCTCGCTCTCGCTCTCGCTCTCGCTCTCTCGCTCTCTCTCTCTCTCTCTCTCCTCCCCCCCCCCATATCTGCATCCAGGTCCACTCACATCATAAGCCAGGCAACCCCTCTCTCCCCAACAGTCTCTGAGACTAGGCAGTACTGATGACATCATCAGAGGCGGGTTTCAGACTGAAAACACTAATTAGTTCATGGGTTCCCACATGCTCCAATTTAATTGCCCAATTAAGTGAAAATTGCATCAGGCACCCACATTAATCTGGAGTCGGGGGGGAAACACGAAATGCGGATTACACGACCCCAACCCGACCCCAAGACAAAATCCAGCCCATGGTTGCAGAGTGACCAAGGTTGGGAACTAAATATTTCAGGATATTTGATGTTTAGAAGAAATAGGCAAAATGGAAAAGGAGGAGGGGTAGCCCTGATAATAAAGGAGGGAATAAAGACAGTAGAGAGAAAGGATCTTGGCTTGGAAAAACAAAATGTAGAATCTGTTTGGATGGAGCTAAGAAACAACAAGGGGCAGAAAACACTCGTGGGAGTAGTCTATAGGCCCCCTAACAGTGGTTGTAGTGTCAGGCAGAGTATAAATCAGGAAATTCGAGGGTAATACAGTAATCATGGGGGACTTTAACTTTCATATAGACTAGGCAAATCAAATTTGCAGAAAAAGAGTTCATGGAATACATTCAAGATAGTTTTCTAGATCAGTATGTCAAGGGACCTACGAGGGAATTGGCTATTTTAGATCTTGTACTGTGCAATGAGACAGGGTTAATTAATAGTAAAGGAGCCTCTGGGGAGCAGTGATCAGAATTTGATAGAATTTTATATTTAGTTTGAGTGTAATTTAGTTAACTCCAAAACTAGAGTCCTAAACCTGTACAAAGCAAACTACGTAGGTATGAGAGGCGAGTTGGCTAAGGTAGGTTGGGAAACTAGATTAAAAGATATGAAAGTAGAAAAGCAATGGCAGACATTTAAAGAAATAATTCATAATTCGCAACGAATAAACATTCCCTTAAGGAATAAAAACACCACGGGAAAAATGGTCCAACTGTGGCTAACAAGAGAAATTAAAGATAGTATTAGATTAAAGGAAGAGGCTTATAATGTTGCCAAAAAGAGTAGTAAGCCTGAGGATTGGGAGGATTTTAGAATTCAGCAAAGGAGGACCAAGAAATTGATAAAGAAAGGGAAAATAGAATATGAGAGTAAACTAGCGAGAGACAGAAAAACAGACTGTAAAGGCTTCTATAGGTATGTAAAAAGGAAAAGATTAGCGAAAGTAAACGTGGGTCCCTTACAAGCTGAGACAGGAGAAATTACAATGGGGAATGAGGAAATGGCAGAGAAATTAAACAAATACTTTGGGCAGAATTTTCATTGATCTGTGGAGACGGGTTTGGAGGCGTGTGGGGGGTTAAAATTGCAGATTCGGGAGTCCCGAACCCATCCCGCCCCCAACCCGCCTCCATGCCAGTTTCACAGGAAGCGGGTACCTGACCTGTGCTGGGACCCACCTCCCCGAGGCAGGAAGGGGATTAGTGCCAATAAACTGCCTGTTAACAGGTAACAGGCAGTTTTTTGCCTAATCCCTATTTTTAGCCCTGAAGTGTGGGCTTCCCGACAGGTCCAAACCACGCCGTTTTAGCGAGGCGGACCGTGGGTCTGCAGGGGTTGGCGGGGTCGATATGTCCGGTGGGCAGGTGAGTGATGGGTGCATGTGTGCAGAGGTAAGTGTGTAAGGTAAGTGTAAAGTGTGGAAAAAAGTTTTACTTACCTTAACTTCCTCCTGCAAGTGTCAGCCCTTCAGGTCTCGGGAGTCAGAAATCTCACCGGCACAGAAAGCAGAATGGCCGCGGAGCTGTCAAAAGCTGCAGCCTCTGCTTTTTGTTCTGCAGAGAGATTGTCAGTGTTTGACAGCTTCAAGGAGCTGTCAAACGCTGATATTTCACCTGTCAAAAGCTCTTGACAGATGAAATGTCAATCTGTGACATCACCTGTTGCTGGGTGGCCCTTAATTGGCCTGCTGAGCCCGCTGGGCGGGCTCAACAAGGTCAATCAACGGAAAATCGAGTGGGTTGGCCACAAGTCGATGGAGGCGGGACTACAACCCAAAAAGTGGGAGTCCCGCCTCCATCACGTCTCCATTGACAAAATCCAGCCCTTTGTATCTGTCTTCACGGAAGAAGACGCAAAAAAACTCCCGAAAATTGTGGAGAACCAAGGGTCTAGCGAGAATGGGGAACTGACTTACCGCCTCGATCTCCTGCGCCCCGGAGATCGTGACGTCAACCGGTGCGCAAAGCCCCGTTACTGCCCCGGATCCTAAATTCGCTTCCGCCCCCTGCAGCTTTGTCGGGCAGCAGCAACGGCAGCTGCAGGAGGCGCTGTGACCTTGACCGGCCACTTGGGGAGCGGTAATTAAAGGGATTGGTGGTCAGGTAGGCCAACATTTTTTTCTCACCCCTTTGAGCTGTTTTTTCTAATTTTTCATTGCCGCGATTGATCAGCCCTGCGCTCTCTTAGAGTGCTCGGGCCTGCTCCTCACGGATCACGGGTGGAGCGCTACAACTGAATTTCGCGGGAGCCTCTCATCATTAGCGCCTGTCGATAATTTGTCCGCTTCCGAAGTTTTAGCGCCTCAAACAGAGCTGTAATGAATTTCTCCCCAGTATCTTTATCTGGTTAACGGCTTTGTGCAACAGTTTAACTAATAAGTCTGGTTAACGTTCGTATATTGATTACTCAACAACAGGTCCCTACTATCACAGCTATCACAGACAATGAGCATTGTCACTGGTTCTGCTGCTACTCAGATGTTAAGAGTTCATTTAGATCTTTGATGTAATCAATAACTGGGCCAAACCTGCCTTATGGAGCCTGTTTAGCGCCACACGGAACAGAACCAGGTGGGTAAATCTGTGCGTTGTTGGGATCCGTTGGGGAAATTTTCTGATTGGGAATCTCCCCACATGGAGTCTCACCCACCGGGAGTGTATAGAGATATATGCACGCAGAGCCCACAGTGTTATTGGACAGAAAATCCTGGGCTGCGCACATGGAAGCTCCTGATGTGGGCTCCCGGTGGGCGGAGTTCTGTGTTGGGAGGTCGCAGTCGGAAAATGTACCCTTGTTCTCGAAAACAAAATGCTGCGGAAGGTGGAAATCGGAAATAGAAGCAGAAAATGCTGGTAAGGCAGCATTGTGCGGAGAGAGGAAGGGAGGGTTAACGTTTCAGATCGATGACCGTCCGTCAGAACGCTCGCCCAGCTTCAAGCTGTTTACGGCCAGGTGCTGTGCCTTGGACCACCAACACTTCTCGAGCGACGGGTTCCATGAACCAGAACCGCGAATGGGTCAGAGACGCCCGTCGTGCGGCTCAGCCTGACTGAGTTCCCCAGCTCTCACCGTGTGTCTTGCCAGAAGCCGCTCCGGGTTCCCCTCTTCTATCAGGGCCGTCTGGGCCGACTGAAGGGTCATTTCCAGGTCCTTCCTGCAGTCTTCGAATCTCTTCAACAGACTGCTGTTTGTTTCCATGTGCTTCCTCCACTCTGCCCCCTGCTTCACCATGTCCTGTTGGAAAGTGGCATGTAAGATGGAGGCTCAGAAAGAAAGACTTGCATTTATACCGCGCCTTTCACAACCTCAGGATGTCCCAAAGCGCTTTACAGCCAATGAAGTACTTTTGAAATGTAGTCACTGTTGTAGTGCAGGGAAACACGGCAGCCAATTTGAGCACAGCAAGCTCCCACAAACAGCAATATGATACATGACCAGATACTGTTTTAAATATTGGTTGAGGGATAAATATTGACCAGGACATCGGGAGAACTCCCCATCTCTTCTTCCAATAGTGTCGAGTGATCATTGATGTCCATCTGAGAGGGCAGACTACACTTCATTGGCTGTGAAGCGCTTTGGGATGTTCTGGGTTGTGAAAGGTGCTGCATAAATGCGAGTTCTTTCATTCTAAACAGCAAATGGCAATGAAATAAATGACCAGATCACCTGTTTTAGGTACTGATTGAGGGATTAATGTTGGCCCGAACATTACTGCTCTTCTTTCAATAGTGCCAATGGGATCTTTAACATCCACCTGAGAGGGCAGACGGGGCCTCGGTTTAACGTCTCAACCGAAAGACGGCACCTCCGACAGTGCAGCACTCCCTCAGTACGGCACTGGGAGTGTTAACCTGGATTTTGTGCACAATTCTCTGGACTAGCTCTAACCCGCTGCAGGTGTCGGAGGGACGATATTTTACAACTGTGCCCTCCCAGGGGGAGCGTGGCCCCTTTAACAGGCTGCGTGGCCCATTCAAATTTCTGCGCCTGCATGGTTTTTGCATTTAAAAACCGGTGAGCCGGCTGCACGGGAGGCCCAGACTGCTGTGTGGCCGCACCTTCGTTGCCTAGGCCCCTAAGCTCTGGAATTCCCTCCCTAAACCTCTCCGCCTCTCTACCTCCCTTTCCTCCTTTAAGACACTCCTTAAAACCTACCTCTTTGACCAAGCTTTTGTCACCCGTCCTAATATCTCCTTTTTTGACCGAGCTTTTGGTCATCTGCCCAAATATCTCATGTGGCTTGGTGTCAAATTTTGTTTGACAATGCTCATGTGAAACGCCTTGGGACATTTTACTAAATTAAAGGTGCTATATAAATGCAAGTTATTGTTGTTGTAAGTGTCAGTGTAGTAAACCTTGTCTTTCTGTGAGTCCATTTCTGTCTCTACCCTGGTCTATTCCCTCTAAGAGCCGGGGTAAATTTCCACGGTGGTTCTGCCACTCACCGGTCTCACCATCAACTGAACAACGATGGAAACTCCATGAGAAACAGCATGAATGGTGCTGACTGTTTCTCTGCGGTTTCAGCAGCTGCTTTTGCAAATTCATCCTCTCGGAGCTTTGGAGCCATATTTACACAGAGGGCCGTGAGGCTGTGGAATGCACTATCGGAGGTCGTGATCGAAGCAGAGAGCGTGTCGACATTTACGGACAGGTTAGATAGGTAATTGAAGGGAAAGGGGAATAAAGGGATATGAGAACAGGGCAGATGTGTGGGATTAGGATACTGCTCCTGTGGTGGATAAACACCGACACGGACTGGTTGGGCCTGTTTCTGTGCTGTAATTTCTGTGTAATTCAGCCACTGAACCATAGACAACAAATCTGGGCTCTGTGTGTTTGTACAAGTAGATTCACCTCCGCTGCAGGTTTTACTAAATCAGTAAGAACCTCCATTGTCTTTCTACATATGTAGCGGCAGACTTTATAAATTAGCAGCTCCCGCATAGAGCTTCCTGCCCTGGGAGCGCTTATCTAAATATGGGGCACGTCCACTCTGTGGCCTGACAGATTCCCATGCCCGATATTCCGATTAGCACTCCCAGTGGATGAAGCTCCATGCCGGAGAGGAGCACTAATTTATAAGTATCTGACCCATATTAATAAAGGTTACATGGGTAGGAGTGCATTTCATCTGTGGTGATATATAAGGTACAAGGCACCAAATCATCAAGGAGCAGGGCCACATAATGAGCCACAATGTCTCATCCCTACCCTGGGATGTATTGTGTCCTTGAAACGAGCTCCAGTCTATGTGCTACACTATATAATATGTACGGGTGCAGCTCAGTTTATTCTATCCATCCATTTTAATTCTCTTGCCAGCAAGTGACATGATTATTCCCTCTGGTTGAGTGTCAGTGATCAAGGTTCATCAATTTAAAACGGTCACTGAGAGTGAGGAGAGACGTTAGGGGAACTTTCTACACAGAGCGTTGTTGATGTATGGAATGCTTTGCCACAGGGAGTGTTGAGGCAGAGACCTTTGCATCTTTTAAGGGAAAATTGGAGACATATTTGAAGCAGAGGAAGGTACAGGGTTATGGGGAAACCACAGGGCAGTAGGATTAGTTTTGGATTGATACAGGGCCATGGGGAGAGAGCAGGGCAGTGGGATTAGTTTTGGATTGATACAGGGCTATGGGGAGACAGCAGGGCAGTGGGATTAGTTTTGGATTGATACAGGGCTATGGGGAGAGCAGGGCAGTGGGATTAGTTTTGGATTGATACAGGGCTATGGGGAGAGCAGGGCAGTGGGATTAGTTTTGGATTGATACAGGGCTATGGGGAGAGAGCGGGGCAGTGGGACTAATTGGACAGCTCTAGCAAAGAGCCGGCACAGAAACGATGGCCCGAATGACCTCCTTCTGTGCTGTAAACGTGCATGGTGCTATAATACTAATACTGCAGAAACTCAGTTTCCCTTTCACAGTGAGTAACATTGTCTGTACACTTGCTCCTGTCGGTGTCACTCCGTAGAGAGTAAATGAAGATTTGAACAGGGGTGGGGTAGCAGTAATGGAGACCCACCTGGGATGCTGCTTGAATCTGAAGGAGTTTCTTCTGAAGCACAGAGGAGTCCAGGTGCCTCAACACTTTGCTGCTGGTCAGCAGTTTCTGAACTGTCTGCATATTCCTCTCTGCCGCAGCCACAGCTTTTTTGCATTTTTCTTGGCAAGTCGTCAGCTCCTACAGAGGGGGAAAAAAGGGCAGAAGTTTTAGTTTCAGGAGCCAGTCGTCAAACTCTGCTGCACACAGACACTGGGCCGGATTTTCAATGACCCGTGGAGTCGGGTTTGGAGGTGTGTGGGGGGTTAAAGTTGCAGATTCGGGGGTCCCGACCCCATCCCGACTCCATCCCACCTCCACGCAATTTTGACAAAATCGGTCGCGGGGTTCCCGACTCCGTCCCGCCTCCAAGAGACGGGAGAGGCCATTAAAGCCCTTAACAAGCCCTAAATTGGCTCTGTAATGCCATTTTGAAACGTTTTAGCTAGTTTAACCCTTTTCCGACGTGAAGTACGCCTGATGTGAAACACGCCAGTGAAACCTGGCGGGAGCACAAGTGGATAGCTGACTATCAGCTGCAGGTCCACTATTACAACAGAGATGTGATGAAGGTAGTAGTAGTATTGTGATGAAGGGCAAAAAAAATTCTCTCTCTCTCTCTGAGATGCTGCTCATTTTGCATCCAGGTCCTCTTACAGCAAAGGCCAGGCAATCTCTGAGACCAGGCAGTCTCTGACCTGCAACGATGACATCATCAGAGGCGACTTTCAGACTGAAACCACTAATTGGTTCATGGGTTCCCACATGCTGCAACTCAATTGCCCAATTAGGTGAAAATTGCATCAATCTCCCACATCCAATTGCAGGCGGGTGGATAACACGAAATGCGGATGACACGACCCCAACCCGCCCCAGTATCAAAATCCAGCCCTCTCTACCAACCTGGTGTTTAATCTTGAAACTGTCCACGGAGTGGCCCTCAGCTTCTCCGGCCGAGGTGATCAGATTGGCTCTATTCAGCGACTCGTAGAAAGCTGTGATTTGATTCTCCAGCTCGTCCAATGGAGTTAACAACTGCTGAGCTTCCAGGAGCAAGCACTGACAGCGCTCTCGAACCTGTACAAAACAGCAGACCAGGCAAGAATCGAGTACAGACCTCAGCCAGGCAATACATATACAACGAGGCTCCTTTCTCAAAGTCAACTAGCATACTGAACATTTATGTTGGTACAGTGAGCTCGAACACTGTCCTTTTACATCTGTGACCTCGGGTTTTAAATTCAGCCCAAATTCACTGGCTAAAACTTTCTTCTCCCTCCTGACTGTACGTATTCCATAAATGTTAGTTTGGTTCAGTAATAGCGTCACCACTTCTAACTCTGACGGTTGTGGGCTCGAGCCCCACTCCAGGGACATGAGCACATAATCTAGGCTGGCACTTAAGTACAGTACTGAGGGAGTGCAACACTGTCGGAGGGGAAGTACTGATGGAGTGCTGCACTGTCGGAGGGGCAGTACTGAGGGAGTGCTGCACTGTCAGAGGGGAAGTACTGAGAGAGTGCTGCACTGTCGGAGGGGGCAGTACTGAGTGAGTGCTGCACTGTCGGAGGGGCAGTACTGAGGGAGTGCTGCACTGTCGGAGGGGCAGTACTGAGGGAGTGCTGCACTGTCAGAGGGGAAGTACTGAGGGAGTGCTGCACTGTCGGAGGGGGCAGTACTGAGGGAATGCTGCACTGTCGAAGGGGCAGTACTGAAGGAGTGCTGCACTATCGGGGGGGCAGTACTGAGGGAGTGCTGCACTGTCGGAGGGGCAGTACTGAGGGAGTGCTGCACTATCGGGGGGGCAGTACTGACGGAGTGCTGCACTGTCGGAGGGGCAGTACTGAAGGAGTGCTGCACTATCGGGGGGGCAGTACTGACGGAGTGCTGCACTGTGGGAGGGACAGTACTGAGGGAGTGCTGCACTGTGGGAGGGACAGTACTGAGGGAGTGCAACACTGTCGGAGGGGCAGTACTAAAGAAGCGCTGCACTGTGGGAGGGACAGTACTGAGGGAGTGCTGCACTGTCAGAGGGGCAGTACTGAGGGAATGCTGCACTGTTGGAGGAGCAGTACTAAGGAAGCGCTGCACTGTGGGAGGGACAGTAATGAGGGAGTGCTTCACTGTCGGAAGGTCAGTACTGAGGGAATGCTGCACTGTCGGAGGGGCAGTACTGAGGGAGTGCTGCACTGTCGGAGGGACAGACCTGAGGGAATGTTGCACTGTCGGAGGGGCAGTACTGAGGGAGTGCTGCACTGTCGGAGGGACAGTCCTGAGGGAATGTTGCACTATCGGGGGGGCAGTACTGACGGAGTGCTGCAATGTCGGAGGGGCAGTACTGAGGGAATGCTGCACTGTCGGAGGGGCAGTACTGAGGGAGTGCTGCACTGTCGGAGGGGCAGTACTGAGGGAATGCTGCACTGTCGGAGGGGCAGTACTGAAGGAGTGCTGCACTATCGGGGGGGCAGTACTGACGGAGTGCTGCACTGTCGGAGGGGCAGTACTGAGGGAATGCTGCACTGTCGGAGGGGCAGTACTGAGGGAGTGCTGCACTGTTGGAGGGGTAGTACTGAGGGAGTGCTGCACTGTCGGAGGGGCAGTACTGAGGGAATGCTGCACTGTCGGAGGAGCAGTACTGAGGGAGTGCTGCACTGTCGGAGGGGCAGTACTGAGGGAGTGCTGCACTGTCGGAGGGGCAGTACTGAGGGAATGCTGCACTGTCGGAGGAGCAGTACTGAGGGAGTGCTGCACTGTCGGAGGGGCAGTACTGAGGGAGTGCTGCACTGTCGGAGGGACAGTACTGAGGGAATGCTGCACTGTCGGAGGTGCCGTCTCTCAGGTGAGATACTAAAAGTGGGTCCCATCTGCCAGTTCAGGTGGATGGTAAAGATCCCACGGCACTATTCGAAGAAGAGCAGAAGAGTTCTCCTGGTGTCCTGGCCAATATTTATCCCTCAACTGAACACAGAGTAACAGCTCATTCATCTCATTTGCAGTCTGTCGGAATTGGCTGCCTTGTTGTCCTACAAAACAACAGTGACTATACTTCAAAAGTAAATCAATGCTCTTACTTTTATTAGCTGATCCTTAACGGTCGACATTGTGGCCAACATCTGCGTCACTTCATCCTGGGGCGTGTCCTTTGTTAACTGTTGAGCTGTCTTGGAAACCAGTTTGTACTGAGCTTCCATTATTGGCACCTTTTGCTTTATTACCTGCAACAGCACACCAGAAACACAAATAACAGCTTGTGACAATCTAACAGGTCATCCAGCAAACAGCTCTTTGAAACTAAAGTCAATGAAGTAAGACGTTGACATTGGGCAGGAAGCTCCTTTTACAAAGGTCTACCCTTGTGCTTCAGTGAATCGGTGTGGTTCGCTTTATTGTACACTTCAGATAAACAGTTACGTCAACATTAGTACCAACTGTGTAAAGTCTTCATATCCATGCATCAATGATAGAAACCCAAACTATCGCTGAGGACCTACATTGAACAGGCACCCAGTCTGTCACCATTGAGATTTTCTGTGTCTCTTTAGAAAGTCCCCTCTCCGTGTAATAATATCATTGGGGGGGGTAATTGTATGAACCCCTCCCCCCGCCCCCACACACACATACACACACATGTATACACAAAGGTGCTTGTGCATACACACACACACGCATACACATTCTCTGCGAATGTGCCAATCATAGAGAGAGGTGTTTCACTGCGGCCCATTTGTTATTTGGCTTTTAAGGAATATTCTTCCTCAATTTCTTCGTATCTGCTACTTAATTGAAATTATTACCTCAATATTTTAGATACAACTTTCTACACAAAATAAGATTACATCCAACAATTATCTCGGTGCGATGTTGTTTCTCTCTCTCCAGTTCTCACTGCATTCCATCCTGACAAAGGTCCTGTACCTAATCCTCCACTCACCATTTGAAAACACCCCGGGTTAGATTTTCAACTCGCCGCCCGGGTGTAAAACTGATGCTGCGGATCGGCCGCCCGTTACAGAAACCGCCCAATTCTCATTTCCTTTGAAACCCAGTTTTGCACCCCGGTGCCAAGTTAAAAACCTGCCCCACCCTCTCGACGTACGGAGTCCTGTACCTCCATATCTTGAACGTAAGTTTTGACGTTTAGGAAAGACACATCCACAGGGGAGATTTGTTTTGCGTTCGCTGTCTCTACGAAGCTCTTCAGAGCAGACACTCCATCCAGATACTCCTTCTTTAGTTTGTCCACTTCATCTGCCCGTGCGTACTGCAAACAGGAACACATCATCACACAGCCGGGATTATTGAAAGCACTCACAGCCTGCAGTAACAGAGCACAGTACAGTGCTGCCTTCTGGCGGGTTAGACTGGAGGCTTCAAGGACATTTTATAACACATCCCATTGATATACAAATACTGAGAAATAATTTCTCTGCAGAGTGAACTGCTAGCTGAGGCAGCTAGCAGGAGCTCCTAATTCTGTGGATTGTCAATAGGAGAATGGGCAGCCATGGTTATAGAATAGGAGAATGGGCAGCGAGCAAAGTCCAGGGCAGAAGGTCCAAGGTAGAGACCAGAAAATGCAACCAGTTCTACGGGCTATGGCTGAAGGGAAAGGGACTTATTGTGTGCTGCTGGGCTGGTTGAGTGACCAGAGTTCAGAATGGCTATCAATTGGGCTTCTGCATGTGGACCCTAGAACTGGATGGAGGACAGAGTCATCTGTTACTCTTCTCTCTAAAATCAGCTTCAGTCTGACCTCCTCCCTCCCTCAGAATTCTGCGTTCCTCCAATCTGGCCTCTTGTGCATCCCCGATTTCCTTTGCCCCACCATTGGCGGCCGTGCCTTCAGCTATCTGGACCCTAAGCTCTGGAATTCTCTGCCTAAACCTCTCCGCCTCTCTAACTTTCCTCCTTTAAGACCCTCCTTAAAACCTACCTCTTTGACCAAGCTTTTGGTCACCTGTCCTAATATCTCCTTATGTGGCTTGGTGTCAAATTTTGCCTGATAATTGCTCAGGTGAAGCGCCTTGGGATGTTTTATGTGCTATTTCAATTCAGATTTCCAGCATCCGCAGTATTTTGCTTTTATTTAAATGCAAGTTGTTGTTGGAAGATGTAATTCTCGCCCAATCGTCACTGTGGATATGCATGGTGTGAACAAACAATAAAACACTGAGTTTAATTATTACCTGGTGCATAATTAAACAGTGGCATCCATTAATTGGGACAAAATGGTTCCCACCAAAGTATCCTGATTAAGCAGCTACTTCTAATCATTGCTCAGAACTTCTTTTGGTGGACAGTAAATGATATACTATTTCCTCTCTTGAAAGCTGCCAGAGTGTTGTGAAAACCCAACTAATTTTTTTCCGGGAAGTGAGCCAGCCACGCCTCCTCGGGTCTGGCCATACACGTGACTCCAGTCCCACACAACGTGCTTGGCTTTAAATGTCATCTGAAGTGACCCAGCAAGCCACTCAATTGTGAAAAGAAACACAGTTGCAAGAAGAAGGTCCAACATCATTTTCTCAAGGCAACTAGGGATGGGCAATAATTGCTGGCCCTGCCAGTGACGCCCACATCCCGAGAACAAGTAGTAAAACAACATGATGGCCTCTCTACTCTTTGTACAGCAATTGAGCACAAATCCTAGTAACCTGCAGGTTGCTCCTGTCACCTGTGTTGCATGTTTCTCGGTACTGAGCCCAGGTACTTAACTGGGCCGTTGAGCACTGCTGGTCTCCAAGATTCTCTGTGATAGTCGATTCTAAAAGGAGGAAAAAAGGGATGGCGAGCAACCTACGTGTTTCACTTTGACAAAGAGCTCCCTCCAACGTCCATTCAGTAAGAGCAGCTGCTGTTTCAGATCTCGAGAGACCAATTCATCGCACGTCTCAATGAGGAAATTCCCTGCGTCATTCATAACGGAATGCTGTTGGATCCAGTGAGGGAGATGTCGGAAGAAGTCCTGCAAATGCAAACACATAAGAAATATAAGAAGGGAGCGTTAAGTATTAGCTACTGTAAGTTCTTTCGCAATTGTCCAGTGATAGGACTTCACAGTTTATGTAAAATACAGGAAACACAGCAATGGTTGGCCCAGCGCAAAACCATTTTAAAGTGTCAGCTCTGCTCTAAGTGCTGGCACTCGGAGTCAGAAAGCCCCAGTGCTTGAGCCGATAGCCATAGTTTTATGCAACGGCACAGTACTGAGGGAGTGCTGCATAGTTGGAGGTTCCGTCCTTCAGAGGAACCACACCGAGGTCCCGTCTGTGTGGCAGAGGTGGACATTAAAGAGCCCAAGGCACCATTTGAAGAAAAGCACAGAGTTCTCTCTCGTGCCCTGGGCCAACATTCTTCCCTCAACCACCACCAAAAACAGATTAACTGGTCATTCGTCCAACCGCTATTTGTGGGATCTTGCTGTGCACACTATGGCCATTGTATCTGCCTGCACAACAACAATGATTGCACTTCAAAGTCATTCCTTGAGCAAAGAACATTGAGATGGTTGTGAGAGATCGGTATAGTGCTACTTAAATGCGTTTATTTATTTGCTTGCATTAAAAGTATTCCTTGATGTATTTAAGAGCGGTAACCTGGTGCGGTTTTATTAATACAGATGAAAATGGGTTTATCACCAAAAATAAGCATTTTTCAATCAGAGTGTCCAGTTCAACACCTGTGAGTAACCCAATTTTTGATAACTGAAAATGACTTTAAAAAACTATACAGAACCATTTACTAGTTTCATTGGAGTACAGTAGTCAGCTTCTAAGGAAATTAAATACTTTTTAACATTTAAAAACTTTTTTAAAAAGTGCCTATTTGCGCCTTAAAAAAAACCCTTAATTTTAAAAGCCTCCTCGAAGGGCTGCAAGCGGGCACAATTGGCGGAAACGCGCCCTGGTGATTAATTGGATCTGGGGGCGTTTCGAGTTTAGTGGGCGGGGCCGACTTCCAGCGCGATGTTTTTTAAACCAGTGCAAAAGATTACGGAAAGTTGTTTTGTAGCTGAACGTACCTTGCGCTGGAAATTCCTCGATCCTTTGCGCTAGTTTGGCCGATTTGGGGCGAATTGCGCTGGGACCGAGCGGAAACTCGACCCCGAGAAGTTTACTGTTCAGGCAAAGTCCTTAATTCAGATGTACAGGTGTTTGAATCAAAATACAAAGTAAACTGTGAGTTGGTTTACGTCAGCACGATCTACTGATCCTGAATCTCGTCCAATGGCCAAACTCATCGCAAGTCTTCACACCATGACATCATCACGTACAGTCCATGATGACATACAAATATGTGACACATCTCACATGTAGCGCATACATCATGCAACGTGCGTGAGGGAATAGTTTTTTGCTGATCTTTACTGATCCCGATACAAGCTCACTATTACCCCAATACCAGCTCACTGTTGCCCCAAACTAGCTCACTATTGCCCCAAACCAACTAACTATTACCCTAATACGATACCAAAATACTGCGGATGCTGGAAAAAACGCTGGAAAAACTCAGCAGGCGAGGCAGCATCCGTGGAGAGAGAAACAGAGTTAACGTTTCAAGTCGAAAACGTTTCGTCAGAACTGGAAAAAAGCAGGTTGTTTGGCATACCGACCTCTACCGAGCGGAAGCTGAACGCCAACTCTCCGACACCTCCTCCTACCTCCACCTGGACCTTTACCCCACTACCGAACATCAAGCCACCGTTTCCAAGACTGTCACTGACCTCATCTCCTCTGGAGATCTTCCCCCCACAGCCACCAACCTCATAGTTCCCCAACCCCGCACAGCCCGCTTCTACCTCCTTCCCAAGATCCACAAATAGGACTGCCCTGGTAGACCCATCGTTTCAGCCTGTTCTTGCCCCACAGAACTTATCTCTTCCTATCTCGACTCTATTTTTTCTCCCCTTGTCCAGTCCCTTCCCACCTACATCCGCGACTCTTCCGACGCCCTCCACCACTTCAACAGTTTCCAGTTTCCCGGCCCCAACCGTCTCCTTTTCACTATGGACATACAATCCCTCTACACCTCCATCCCCCACCAGGATGGCCTGAGGATGCTCCGCTTCTTCCTTGAACAGAGGCCCAACCAGCTCCCATCCACCACCACCCTCCTCCGCCTGGCTGAACTTGTTCTCACATTGAACAACTTCTCCTTTGATTCCACTCATTTCCTCCAAATCAAAGGTGTTGCTATGGGTACCCGCATGGGTCCTAGCTATGCCTGCCTTTTCGTGGGATATGTGGAACACTCTTTGTTCCAGTCCTACTCGGGTTCCCTCCCTCACCTCTTTTTCCAGTACATTGATGACTGTATCGGTGCCGTCTCCTGCTCTCGCCCTGAACGAGAAAATTTCATTCACTACGCTTCCAATTTCCACCCTTCCCTCACCTTCACATGGTCCATCTCCGACTCTTCCCTTCCCTTCCTCGACTTCTCCGTCTCCATCTCTGGGGATAGGTTATTGACTAAAATTCACTACAAGCCCACTGACTCCCACAGCTACCTGGACTACACTTCCTCCCACCCCGCCTCCTGTAAGGACTCTATTCCATTCTCCCAGTTTCTCCGTCTCCGCCGCATCTGCTCTGACGATGCCACCTTCCATACCAGTGCTTCCGACATGTCTTCCTTTTTCCTCAACCGAGGATTCCCCTCTACTGTGGTTGACACGGCCCTCGACCGTGTCCGTTCTATCTCCCACACTTCTGCCCTCACCCCTGCCCCTCCCTCCCGGAACCACGATAGAGTTCCCCTTGTCCTCACCTTTCACCCCACCAGCCTCCACATTCAACAGATCATCCTCCGCCATTTCCGCCACCTCCAACGTGATCCCACCACCAAACGCATCTTCCCCTCACCTCCCCTTTCAGCATTCCGCAGGGACCGCTCCCTCCGCGACACCCTAGTCCAACCCTCTACCACCCCCAGCACCCCTTCCCCTTCGCCCGGCACCTTCCCATGCAAGCGCAGGAGATGCAACACATGCCCTTATACCTCCCCCCTTCCCACTGTCCATCTCTGGGCCCCAAACACCCCTTCCAGGTGAAACAGCGATTTACTTGTACTTCCTGCAATTTAGTGTACTGTATTCGCTGCTCACGATGTGGTCTCCTCTACATTGGGGAGACCAAACGCAGATTGGGTGACCGCTTTGCGGAACACCTCCGTTCAGTCCGTAAGGGGGACCCCGAGCTCCCGGTGGCCTGTCACTTTAATTCTCCGCTCCACTCCCACTCTGACCTCACTGTCCTCGGCCTCTTGCATTGTTCCACGGAAGCTCAGCGTAAGCTCGAGGAACAGCACCTCATCTTTCGATTAGGCACTCTACAGCCCTCTGGACTCAACATAGAGTTCAACAATTTCAGATCATAACCCCGGCCCCTATCACATATATATATATATATTTTTATTTTATTTTTTCATCCACCCTTTTGTTTGGCCTTTTTTCTTCCCTCCCAGAAGCTGGCAGCTGTCCTTCATTCTGCCAGTGCATTTCACACTTCATCTAGCCTCAACCTGTCACATTACCACCTCCTCTTGCCTTGAATATCTCTTAATGTCTCTCAATGTCTCTTAATCTCTCCTGCTTTCTATCCCACCACTGACCTTCCCTTTTGTTCTTTCATCCCCTCCCCCTTTTCCCAGCATTATACTTGCTCTAAATCTATTTCATTTCCTGCTTTTTTCCAGTTCTGAAGAAAGGTCTTCGACCTGAAGCGTTAACTCTGTTTCTCTCTCCATGGATGCTGCCTGGCCGCTGAGTTTTTCCAGCGTTTTCTGTTGTTATTTCACTATTACCCTATACCAACTCACTATTGCCCCAAACCAACTAACTATTACCCTAATACGATACCAAAATACTGCGGATGCTGGAAAAAACGCTGGAAAAACTCAGCAGGCGAGGCAGCATCCGTGGAGAGAGAAACAGAGTTAACGTTTCAAGTCGAAAACGTTTCGTCAGAACTGGAAAAAAGCAGGTTGTTTGGCATACCGACCTCTACCGAGCGGAAGCTGAACGCCAACTCTCCGACACCTCCTCCTACCTCCACCTGGACCTTTACCCCACTACCGAACATCAAGCCACCGTTTCCAAGACTGTCACTGACCTCATCTCCTCTGGAGATCTTCCCCCCACAGCCACCAACCTCATAGTTCCCCAACCCCGCACAGCCCGCTTCTACCTCCTTCCCAAGATCCACAAATAGGACTGCCCTGGTAGACCCATCGTTTCAGCCTGTTCTTGCCCCACAGAACTTATCTCTTCCTATCTCGACTCTATTTTTTCTCCCCTTGTCCAGTCCCTTCCCACCTACATCCGCGACTCTTCCGACGCCCTCCACCACTTCAACAGTTTCCAGTTTCCCGGCCCCAACCGTCTCCTTTTCACTATGGACATACAATCCCTCTACACCTCCATCCCCCACCAGGATGGCCTGAGGACGCTCCGCTTCTTCCTTGAACAGAGGCCCAACCAGCTCCCATCCACCACCACCCTCCTCCGCCTGGCTGAACTTGTTCTCACATTGAACAACTTCTCCTTTGATTCCACTCATTTCCTCCAAATCAAAGGTGTTGCTATGGGTACCCGCATGGGTCCTAGCTATGCCTGCCTTTTCGTGGGATATGTGGAACACTCTTTGTTCCAGTCCTACTCGGGTTCCCTCCCTCACCTCTTTTTCCAGTACATTGATGACTGTATCGGTGCCGTCTCCTGCTCTCGCCCTGAACGAGAAAATTTCATTCACTACGCTTCCAATTTCCACCCTTCCCTCACCTTCACATGGTCCATCTCCGACTCTTCCCTTCCCTTCCTCGACTTCTCCGTCTCCATCTCTGGGGATAGGTTATTGACTAAAATTCACTACAAGCCCACTGACTCCCACAGCTACCTGGACTACACTTCCTCCCACCCCGCCTCCTGTAAGGACTCTATTCCATTCTCCCAGTTTCTCCGTCTCCGCCGCATCTGCTCTGACGATGCCACCTTCCATACCAGTGCTTCCGACATGTCTTCCTTTTTCCTCAACCGAGGATTCCCCTCTACTGTGGTTGACACGGCCCTCGACCGTGTCCGTTCTATCTCCCACACTTCTGCCCTCACCCCTGCCCCTCCCTCCCGGAACCACGATAGAGTTCCCCTTGTCCTCACCTTTCACCCCACCAGCCTCCACATTCAACAGATCATCCTCCGCCATTTCCGCCACCTCCAACGTGATCCCACCACCAAACGCATCTTCCCCTCACCTCCCCTTTCAGCATTCCGCAGGGACCGCTCCCTCCGCGACACCCTAGTCCAACCCTCTACCACCCCCAGCACCCCTTCCCCTTCGCCCGGCACCTTCCCGTGCAAGCGCAGGAGATGCAACACATGCCCTTATACCTCCCCCCTTCCCACTGTCCAGGGCCCCAAACACCCCTTCCAGGTGAAACAGCGATTTACTTGTACTTCCTGCAATTTAGTGTACTGTATTCGCTGCTCACGATGTGGTCTCCTCTACATTGGGGAGACCAAACGCAGATTGGGTGACCGCTTTGCGGAACACCTCCGTTCAGTCCGTAAGGGGGACCCCGAGCTCCCGGTGGCCTGTCACTTTAATTCTCCGCTCCACTCCCACTCTGACCTCACTGTCCTCGGCCTCTTGCATTGTTCCACGGAAGCTCAGCGTAAGCTCGAGGAACAGCACCTCATCTTTCGATTAGGCACTCTACAGCCCTCTGGACTCAACATAGAGTTCAACAATTTCAGATCATAACCCCGGCCCCTATCACATATATATATATATATTTTTATTTTATTTTTTCATCCACCCTTTTGTTTGGCCTTTTTTCTTCCCTCCCAGAAGCTGGCAGCTGTCCTTCATTCTGCCAGTGCATTTCACACTTCATCTAGCCTCAACCTGTCACATTACCACCTCCTCTTGCCTTGAATATCTCTTAATGTCTCTCAATGTCTCTTAATCTCTCCTGCTTTCTATCCCACCACTGACCTTCCCTTTTGTTCTTTCATCCCCTCCCCCTTTTCCCAGCATTATACTTGCTCTAAATCTATTTCATTTCCTGCTTTTTTCCAGTTCTGAAGAAAGGTCTTCGACCTGAAGCGTTAACTCTGTTTCTCTCTCCATGGATGCTGCCTGGCCTGCTGAGTTTTTCCAGCGTTTTCTGTTGTTATTTCACTATTACCCTATACCAACTCACTATTGCCCCTATACCAGCTCAATATTACCCTATACCAGCTCACTGTTGCCCTTATATAAACTCACTGTTCCCTCTATATAAACTCACTATTATCCCTTACCAGCTCACTGTTGCCACATACTAGCTCACTACTGCCCCTATACTAGCTCACTATTAACGCTATATCACTATACCAACTCACTATTACCCTATACCAGCTCACTATTGCCCCTATACCAGCTCACTATTGCCCCTATACCAGCTCACTATTGCCCTATACCAGCTCACTATTGCCCCATACTAGCTCACTTTTTCATGACACTGATGCTTAGGTTGTTTAAAAAATAATTGCTAAAACTGTTCTACAGTGGCAGAGTATCAATCGGAGCTCTGCAGATTTTATGAATGCCGTATAGTCAAGCTCTACCTTCTTGGCAAGTTCCGGTTGGTTCAGCATCTTCTCTGCATCCTCCAGCCAGGCCTGCAGGCCTGTCACGGTGCTGCTGTACTTGTCCCAGTTGGTAATCACCTCTTCCAGCATGCTCCTGACACTACGCACCTCCACAGACAGATTCCGCCACTGTACCATCGAATCGGTCAGGAACTTGTTGACGTTCTCTCTCTCTTCAGCTGCAGGAAGCAGAAATAACAGGGTGAGATCCCAAGCAGAGGAAGTGGGTGGGGATGTCAATCGTCGGAGCGTTCAACCGGCCACGGGAATAAAATCGGCTTCAACAACTGTCCGGTTACCTGAATCCTGGACTTTCAAATACGTATCGGTCGCCTGCTTCAGAGACTGGAAGGTGGCCTCATAGTGGCCAAAAAACTTGTTGCCCTCGACAAATGACTGCAGAGAAAGATCAAAGGTGTCAGAGAGATTTGGCTGTCCAAGTACACAGACCACTAAAAGCCAGTGGACAGGTACAGAAAGTAATCATAAAAAATCTAACAGCATGTTGACCTTTATCTCAAGAGGGCTGGAATACAAAGGGGAGGCAGTGAAGCTTCGGTTGTAAAGAGTCTCAAAAGCTTTTTGGGTGAGAGAGTTCCAGATTTCCACTACCCTTTGTGTAAAGAAGTGCTTCCTGACCTCACCCCAGAGCAGCCTAGCTCTAATTTTAAGGTTATGCCCCCTTGTTCTGGACTCCCCCACCAGAGGAAACAGTTTCTCTCTACCTACCCTATCAAATCCTTTAATCATCTTAAACACCTCAATTAGATCGCTCCTTAATCTTCTATACTCAAGGGAATACAAGCCCAGTCTATGCAACCTGTCCTCATAATTTAACCCTTTTGCCTGGGTATCATTCTGCTGAATCTGCGCTGCACCCCCTCCAAGGCCCATATATCCTTCCTGAGGTGCGGTGCCCAGAACTGAACACAGTTACTCCAGATAGGGTCCAACTAGAGCTTTATATGACTGGAGCTAAGACAGGTAAATGGAGTTGCGGTCAGCAGAGCAGGCCCGAGGGGCTGAAAGGCCCTATAAAAGTTCCTATGTCAGGTGAAACAGCCATCAGCCATCCTGTCTAAACCTTACGTGAAACCGGACACAATTACAGTATCATTTTACTTTTTATTCTCAGGATGTGGGTGACACTGACAAAGGCACATTCATTACCCAACCCTCTCTATCCTGAGGAGCTGGTGGTGGGCCTTCTGCTTGACCACAGCAGAAGGTATTACAAGTCAACCACATAGTGTGGGACTGGAGTCACATGTAGGCCCAGACCGGGTAAGGACGGCAGGCTCCCTTCTCTGAAGGATATTAGTGAACCACTTGGGTTTATAATAACAATCTTGCAGATTTCATGGTAATTTTTCTGGTGCCAGCCTCAAATTAGCAGATTTATTTAATTTAATTTCACAATTTTCACATGGTGGGGTTTGAACTCACTGGTTGCTAATCTTACAGCGCAGCCATTAACTATGTTACAGTACCTGTGGGCTACTGAAATATTCCTCAATATAATCTCACTGAAATATTCCTCAATATAATCTCACTGAAATATTCCTCAATATAATCTCACTGAAATATTCCTCAATATAATCTCACTGAAATATTCCTCAATATAATCTCACTGAAATATTACTTACAATATAATTTTGTAGGAGAAGTTGAACCGATTCTCTCCTGCCATATTTGATGATCCATGATTTAAGTTTGGTTTCAGCGAGTACCAGGAATGCCAGAAGACGATACTTTAACTCTAGAAAGTCCAGTCTTGTTAAATGGAGTTTGGATTCAGTTGTAATGAAATTAAACCTGGAAAGAGAAAGTGAATGTGAGGTAACACTAGGAACAGACCACGGGCAATGGTCTAGATGCACAACAAGGTGAATAATTAGCTTTACTGCCATCTTAAAAGAAAAAAGCCAGAAAGAACTTGCATTTATATAGCACCTTTTATGACCTCAGGATGTCCCAAAGCACTTTATAGCCAATTCAGTACTTTTTGATGTGTAGTCACTGCTGTAATGTAGCAAACGCGGCAGCCAATTTGCGCACAAACTGCAATTAATGGCCAGATCATCTGTTTTGGTGATGTTGGTTGAGGGATAAATATTGGCCAGGCCACCGGGGAGAACTCCCCTGCTCTTCTTCAAAATAGTGCTATGGGATCTTTCATGTCCACCTGAGAGGGCAGACAAGGCCTCGGTTTAACGTCTCATCTGAAAGACAGCACCGCTGACAGTGTAGCACTCCCTCAGTACTGCACTGAAACGTCAGCCTTAGATTTTGTGCTTAGGTCTCTGGAGTGGGACTTGAACCCACAACCTTCTGACTCAGAGGCAAGAGTGTTACCAACTGAGCTATAGATACCACCTTAACACCCATAACAACAACAGCAACAACTTGTATTTATATAGCGCCTTTAACATAGTAAAACATCCCAAGGCACTGCACAGGAGTATTTTAAGACAAAAAAATTGACACCGATCCACATAAGGATCAATTAGGGCAAGTGACCAAAAGCTTGGTCAAAGAGGTAGGTTTTAAGGAGCGTCTTAAAGGAGGAAAGAGAGGTAGAGGAAACGGAGAGGTTTAGGCAGGGAATTCCAGAGCTTAGGGCCTAGGCAACACAAGGCACGGCCACCAATGGTGGAGCGATTATAATCAGGGATGCTCAAGAGGGCAGAATTAGAGGAGTGCAGATATCTCGGGGGGGGGGGGGAGTTGTGGGGCTGAAGGAGATTACAGAGATAGGAAGGGGCGAGGCCATGGCGGGGTTTGAAAACAAGGATGAGAATTTTGAAATTGAGGCGCTGCTTAACCAGGAGCCAATGTAGGTCAGCGAACACAGGGGAGATGGGCGAACGGGACTTGGTGCAAGTTAGGACACGGGCAGCCGAGTTTTGGATGACCTCAAGTTTACGTAGGGTGGAATGTGGGAGGCCAGCCAGGAGTGTGTTGGAATAGTCAAGTCTAGACGTAACAAAGGCATGGATGAGGGTTTCAGCAGCAGATGAGCTGAGGTAAGGGCGGAGATGGGCGATGTTACGGAGGTGGAAGTAGGCGGTCTTTGTTATGCAGCGGATATGTGGTCGGAAGCTCATTTCGGGGTCAAATATGACACCAAGGTTGCGAACAGTGTGGTTCAGCCTCAGACAGATGTTAGGGAGAGGGATAGAGTCAGTGGCTAGGGAATGGAGTTTGTGGCGGGGACCGAAAACAATGGCGGTCTTCCCAATATTTATTTGGAGAAACTTTTTGCTCATCCAGAACTGTAGAAACTCTACCCAACACTGGAAGTAGGAAGCTGCCACCAGGAAGCAGCATGGGCTGTCTACATCAGAGAGTGATGTGGTTTCCAATTTTCCATTGGTGCTGATATTGTAAAAGATAAATCCAAATAAAAACCGACTAACAGCTAGGCTCAACATCATTTGGATGAGCCAACATTTATCCCTCAACCAAAACAGATTATCAGGTCATTATCTCATTGCTGTTTGTGGGATCTTGCTGTGTGCAAATTGGCTGCTGTGTTTGCCTACATTACAACAGCAATTACACTTCTAAAGTATCATTGGCCATGACACACTTTGGGACGTCCTGAAGATCTGAAAGGTGCTATACAAATGCAAGATCTCGCTTTCCTTTCTTCCGTAAAACATCAGCTCGGTATCACCATTTACTCAAATCAATATTCATTTGGAACATCTCTAGATCAGCCTGAGTGCTGGTCTAAAATGTCAAGTCCCACAAACACGCTCCAGGACATGCATTAGTAAACCATGTCATTTTATTTTCAGTGGTAATTGCCCACCCAGGTTGGGTGAAATTTACACATAAAAGGTTACTGTCACTGCAAGGAGAAGGTAAGATTCCCCACTGTTTAACCCGGCCCATTGATTTTCAGTCATTGTGCTGACGTAGGCTTAACTAAAATAACCAAACTGATACTGTGCTCACCGTTCTGCCGCATCTTCCAGCTGATCGGCCGGGATGGGAATCCCGTTCACAGATCCCGCCCTGTGGATCTGGTGGAATATTTGTTTATGACTTTCTAAAGCTTTTATAACATCCTGGGGAGGGAACAAATACAAATTGGTCTGTTAATGCTGGGAAATGATCAGAGCGAAGATTCATTCTGTACAGTTGCTCATTAGTTCTTGTTAAGGATAAAGCCGCTGCCACTTCTCAGTATTACGAAAGTGTGAATAAACGACATCGCTTCAGGGATTGACTCCAGGTGTGACTCTAGGTGCGACTGTACCCTGAGGAGGCAGGCTAGTCCCAGTCTAGTCCTGGGCTCCACACTGGCTGCAGTATAACTGCAACTGCTGCAAGGTAACCGTCTCTGAAGTTGAAACTTAGTTCGACAAAGTTCCAAGGTGCTCCACCAGACAGACTTTAGATTAATGTCAGGGGTAACACTCTTGCCTCTGAGTCAGAAGGTTGTGGGTCTGATGAAGACAGCACATGCTGCTTCCTGATGGGAGCTTCCTACCTCCAGTGTTGGGCAGAGTTTCCTGATGGATGTTGAGGTGGTAGCTGTGGCTCAGTTGGTAGCACTCTTGCCTCTGAGTCAGTAGGTTGTGGGTTCAAGTCCCTACTCCAGAGACTTGAGCACATAATCTCGGCTGACACTCCAGCGCAGGACTGAGGGAGTGCTGCACTGTCAGAGGTGCCATCTTTTGGATGAGACGTTAAACCGAGGCCCGCCTACCCCTCAGGTGGAAAAGATCCTATGGCACTATTTGAAGAGGAGCAGGGGAGTTCTACCGGTGTCCTGGCCAACATTTATCCCGCAACTAAAAACAGATTAACTGATCATTCATTTCATTACTGTTTGTGGGACCTTGCTGTGCACAAATCAGCTGCTGCGCTTGCCTACAAAATAATGTGACTGGACTTCAAAAGTAATTCATTGGCTGTAAAGCACTTTGGGACACCCTGGGGATGTTAAAGGCGCTATATAAATTCAAGTTCTTCCTCTAACATTATCAAAGAAAGAATTGCCCTGACTAGAGGGAACCCAGAGTCACCTGCACTACTCACTCTCAAACAGTGCCAGTGGGATGACTATCTGATAATATTCCCCACTAGGAAAATACATTCTTAGTGTGTTTTAGAAGACCAGCTCGCTTGGGGTAACAGTGCAAAGCTGATTCCCTCCCTTTGTTGATCTGGTTAACACCGGCATAGATCTGTTGGGCCGAATGGCCTGATTCTGTGCTGTAAATTCTATGTAACATGGGCCTTAAAATTGCAGAGATAAGACAACTTAAATCTGGTCTTGTGACCCGACAAACACTGAACACTAGAGTTGTGTTGTTACGACATCCATGTGCGCACAATCAATATACCTGGTGGGGCCAACATTGGTTTAATTCAACTCAATGCCAACTTGCAACTGATAATAAAATGTTCACAACCTCCACATTCCCTGTGATATACACAAACAGTAGAATGTAATGACTGTCATTACAATTATATACAATAGGAATGGCCCTGCCATTCACACTGTCAGGTGCTGTATATAATCTGCAATCTTTACTCAGGAATACATGAGTGGGGAGCTTAAGATCCTGAACAAATTAGGTTTGGATAAGATTTTGCGATTAATGGCAGTGAACCACCGGAAGATCAGGATCGCGTGTCAACCTGGTTCTCCGCCCGGCGCTCCCACGGAGGGAGAGCTGGCACTTCCCAGCGATGGCTCCCAACACTTCCCCCCACCGCAGTCTCACCTTGTGCTGCTCCAGTTTCCTGTGGATGATGTTGGCAGTTTCGTCGTGCGCTTGCTGAACTACAATTTCTTCTGCGAGAATCGCCTCCACTCTGTGCAACCAGGCTCCGATGGTGCCCAGGGGGCCAGGAAGTGATTTGTCCAGCACGATATGCCAATCTAGAAGCTGAGAAAGGCAAACCAAACACTTGACTTGTTTCCTATTAGTTAGATACCAAATGGCATCATTAGAATCAGATGAAGTGTGACTTTGCTGTGTGCAGGACTACAAGCTTGCTGTCCATGAACAGCATGTGTCGACCCTGACTGCAGCCCTTTGCCCTAAGCTCATGGTGATATTTAGAGGGTTTACCTGATAGGAAGGGCGAAAGGTACATTGTGATGAATGTGAAAGAGGACCAGAGGGAGTTTTTAAAACTGGAGCCCTGCCACGCTGGGGGAACAACTCCAACTGTCTCCTTGGCTGAGGAAGTGACAGAACAATGAGAAATAAACGTGGGGATAAAGGGCTCTTTCCCATCTCTGTGGTCGCACATAGTCAGCATCAGAGAGGCTGGTAATTACAGTGCCAGCTTGGCTCAGTGGTAGCACTCTCGCCTCTGAGTCAGAAGGTTGTGGGTTCAAGTCCCACTCCAGTGACTTGAGCACAAAATCCAGGCTGACACTTCCGTGCAGTACTGAGGGAGTGCTGCACTGTCGGAGATGCCGTCTATTGGATGGGATGTTCAGGCAAATGTAAAAAATGCTGTGGTGCTATTTGAGGAAGAGCAGGGAGTTCTGTCCTGGACAACATTCCTCCCTCAACCAACACTACCAAAAAAATAAAGGATCTTTCATCTCGTTGCTGTTTGTGGGATCTTGCTGTGTGCAAATTGTCTACAAAGCAACAGGGACTAAGCTTCAAAAAGTAATTCATTGGTTATGAAGCATTTTGGGACATATGAGGATGGGAAGGGCGCTATTTAAATGCGAGTTCTTCCTTGCTTCTTTCACTGACTCATCGAACTCCAAGTGTGAGGACAGAATGAAAATTAATCAGCAGAGGCTCATGTGGCAGCAACATGGTGCAAACTCCAGGGCCACTGAGAGGGGCGCGAGTTACATAACTAACACCCATCTCAAAGAGGGTCACATTTATTGCACTTATCCTGACTGGGAAACATGCATCACACAGCACAACAAAATGAATAGCAAGAAAAGGGACCGACGCATGGCTTTGCAGAGTCACTCTCGCATAACTTACTCTGGCTGACACTCTCTCCCATGCTTGCTTCACTGTGACCTGATCCAGCAACTGCTTCCCGTCTTTCTGTGCGGGCTGAATTAACGCTTCGACATGCTTCTTTTTAGCTTCATACTGGCCTCGAAAATTTTTAAACAACTGAGGAAAAAAAATAGATATTTACATATAGCAGGGCAATTAAACCATACCAGAAAATAAAGTGAAACGGTTGCTAATATCACGCAGCCCGATTTCCTGCCAATCTGCAATTGAAGTAACTCTGGCCAGGTTTTGTAAACCTGACGCACGCATTCTGTAATTATTCAAGGTCGGTCTGTTAGATCAGCAAATAGCTCTACCAGTCAAGCACAGATACAGAGGTGAGATAAAGCTCCAACACCAACGGTCTATATAAAAGCAGACCTTTCACCCCCATACCTGCCTCCCCCCCACCCCCCGCCCTCATCCTCCCTCCGCTCCCTCTGACTGCAGAGTACTTGGGCAGTTGGAGGGGATGGGGTTTTTTCAAATTCATTCGCAGGATTTGGATGTTACTGGCAAGGCCAGTATTTATTGCCCATCCCTAATTGCTCTTGAGAAGGTGGTGGTGAGCCGCCTTCTTGAACCGCTGCAGTCCGTGTGGTGAAGGTACTCCCACAGTGCTGTTAGGGAGGGAGTTCCAGGATTTTGACCCAGTGACGATGAAGGAACAGCGATATATGTCCAAGTCAGGATGGTGTGTGACTTGGAGGGGAACTTGGAGGTGGTGGTGTTCCCATGCGCCTGCTGCCCTTGTCCTTCTAGATGGTAGAGGTCATGGGTTTGGGAGCTGCTGCCGAAGAAGCCTTGGCGAGATGCTGCAGTGTATCTGCAGCCACGGTACGCCGGTGGTGGAGGGAGTGAATGTTTAAGGTGGTGGATGAGCTGACGATCAAGTGATCTTCTTTGTCCTGGATGGTGTCGAGCTTCTTGAGTGTTGTTGCAGCTGCACTCATCCAGGCAAGTGGAGAGTATTCTATCACAAATAAAGTTACAGAAAATTGATAGGCTCCCCCCCACCTTGGATTCAAAGGAATCCATCCAGTGAGTTCAGTCCTTGGTCTGAGTTGACTGATCTCAGCTGGTGCTGTGCTACATCTGACTTCAGTGCCCCTAGGTCAAGGAGGGGAAATTTCGGGCAGGGAATTCCCACTGCTGATCGCTATACAGCAACCCCTTGCTGGAAGTGCTGGTGGGTAGACTTGGCTGTCAACCCCATCCCCCACCCCCAACCCCAATGGTCAATTAGCCTGTGGACACTCAGTGCCGAGATTCACACGTGAATAATGACCATTTGGATGAGGAGTTGAAGGTCATCTGTGGTATGCCAGCAAGGAGACAACACCTTCCAAAGAGAAGTGAGAAAAAACTGGCAAGAACATTAGGAACAGGAAGAGGCCATTCAGCCCCTCCAGCCTTCTCCGCCATTCTATTTGATCATGGCTGATCTGTACCTCAGCTCCAATCACCTGCCTGAGCGCCATATCCCTTGCTACCCTTACCCAACAAAAATCTAGGAATGTTAGTCTTGAAAGCTCCAAGTGACCCCCAGCATCCACAGCCTTCTGGGGGGAGAGAGTTCCAAATTTCTATTACCCTTTGTACGAAAAAGTGCTTGTGATTTCACCCCTGAACGGTCTAGCTCTAATTTTAAGCTTATGCCCCCTTGTTCTGGATTCCCCCACCAGAGGAAATAGTCTCTCTCTCTCTCTCTCTACCCTATCAAATCCCTTTATCATTTTAAAGAGATCGATTAGATCACCCCCTCAGAAAAGGAAAAAGACAACATAGGGGGGAATATGCCACCTCACCTGGTATCGTTCCTGCAGTCCTCCTTCAGCTACTTGTATCCTTGTGAGGTCCCTTTCAAACTGTTCCAGCCAAGCTTTCGCCTCTCTCAGCATCAGTCTGTCCTCTCGCTGACGAAGCACGGGTCACAAATAATGGCACAGTGAAAGACTAGTAACTAGCTGGTGCTATAAGTAATTCGAATCTGAACGCTGACAGAAACAAGTTGCATAACCTTTTTGTTTTGCCATGTACAAACGTCACAGCGTTTTGTGAATGGGACGAATGCAATTTCATGAGCGGGTTTGAGAAACATTTACCAATAAGAACGATCAAAGACATAGAATCATAGAATGGTTACAGCACAGTAGGAGGCCATTCGGCCGGTCGAGCCCGTGCCGGCTCTCTGCAAGAGCACTTCAGCTCATCCCACTCCCCCCGCCCTTTCCCCGCAGCCCTGCAAACCCCTCGACAACTTGGCGTAAATCTGAGCACAGGTGGTGCAGCAAGCAGCAAAACCAGCCTGTCTGACACATTTGGAGGACCCGATCACACATTTGGGCCCCATTTTTTGACAAATTTGCAGTATCCTCAGAATATAAGCATTTTAGTGTCAATGCTTTCTGACAGTTAAAAAAAGATTATTGTTAATCATCCAGGTTTGTAGTGTAAGAGCACTAAAATAATACAGAAACTCAGAAAGCTGCATGACAATGCGCGCGAATAATACCAAGTATAGGATGGTGCAGGCTCGTTTCATGAACCCAAGGAATTTCACACTACAGCAACAAATTGCATTTATATAGCGACTTTAACATAGTAAAAAGTCCCAAGGCACTTCACAAGAGCGTTATCAGACAAAATTTGATACTGAGCCACATAAGGAGATATTAGGACAAGTGACCAAAAGCTTGGGTCAAAGAGGTAGGTTTTAAGAATCATAGAATCATAGAAATTTACAGCACAGAAGGAGGCCATTTTGGCCCATTGTGTCCGTGCCGGCCGACAAAGAGCTATCCAGCCTAATCCCACTTCCCAGCACTTGGTCCGTAGCCCTGTAGGTTACGGCACTTCAAGTGCATATCCAAGTACTTTTTAAATGTGATGAGGGTTTCTGCCTCTACCACCCTTTCAGGCAGTGAGTTCCAGACCCCCACCACCCTCTGGGTAAAAAAATCTCTCCTCAGCTCACCTCTAAACCTCCAACCAATTACTTTAAATCTATGCCCCCTGGTTATTGACCCTTCTACCAAGAGAAATAGGTCCTTCCTATCCACTCCATCTCGGCCCTTCATAATTTTATACACCTCAATTAAGTCTCTCCTCTGCCTCCTCTGTTCCAAAGAAAACAACCCCAGACTATCCAATCTTTCCTCATAGCTAAAATTCCCCAGCCCAGGCAACATCCTCGTAAATCTCCTCTGCACTCCCTCTAGTGCAATCACATCCTTCCTGTAATGTGGTGACCAGAACTGTACGCAGTACTCTAGTTGCAGCCTAACTAGTGTTTTATACAGTTCAAGCATAACCTCCCTGCTCTTATATTCTATGCCTCGGCTAATAAAGGCAAGTATCCCATATGCCTTCTTAACCACCGTATCTACCTGTCCTGCTACCTTCAGGGATCTGTGGACATGCACTCCAAGGAGAGTCTTAAAGGAGAGAGAGGTAGAGAGGCGAAGAGGTTTAGGGAGGGCCTTCCAGAGCATAGGGCCTAGGCAGATGAAGGCACGGCCACCAATGGTGGAGTGGTGGAAATCAGGAATGCGCAAGAGGCCAGAATTGGAAGAGCGCTGAGGTCTCGGAGTATTGTAGGGCTGGGAGAGGTTACAGAGATGGGGAGGGGCGAGGCCATGGAAGGGTTTGAAGACAAGGATGAGAATTTTAAATTTGAGGCGTTGCTGGACCGGGAGCCAATGTAGGTCAACAAGCACTGGGGTGATGGGTGAACGGGACTTAGTGCGAGTTAGGACACGGGCAGCAGAGTTTTGGATGACCTCAGGTTTACGGAGGAAAACTACTTGGGTACAATGCTGGAGTGTCCAGATTAACTGTTAAAACTGTGCCGGTTATGAAGCACTTAGACGTCAAGTGCAAACCATCAAAAATATTTCTGTAATGTCCTTTTTGTAAAATGCCACGTAATTAAAACGTTTTAGACTCCAGCTATAAAATTCGGGATATAATGATTGAATGATCCGAGTTTCGTTTAATCATGAGACAAGGATTCTAGACAGTTTTTTTCACTGCAGTGATTTGAAGGCTTACGTCAGGGAGAGAATGCGCTAAACAACAAGGCAAAATCTCTAGCGACGGCCCAAGTGACTTTCAGTAATGCAAGACTGTCCCATCGATAATCAGCTTCAGACAGTGGAAGACTGTTGAGATTGGCAGGGTGCAATGTGTTTAAAATGTGGCTAGGCCCCTATGAGAACAAATAAGAGTGACTACAGGACAGATCTTCAATATCATCACTGTTCACACCTGTCCTTGATTTGATTTGATGCAAACGCTGATTCATACCCCTGATACAATGCTACATCCGGCTTCATCACCAGGGGGACGTGGGAGCGAACTGAGGGGTCTTGATTGCTCTTCAGTGACTTTGCTGGAAATATACGTCTGTGGGTGTCAGAACAGGATCGGGATCTGCCGTGATGTTCCCTGCAGTTAAGCCAACACTCAGCGTAGAGGCTTACATGAAAATAGTGTCAGCCGTGGCTCAGTGGGAGCACTTTCACTTCTGAGTCAGAAGGTTGTGGGTTCAGGCCCCACTCCAGAGACTCGAGCACATAATCCAGGCTGACACCCCAGTGCAGTACTGAGGGAGTGCTGCACTGTCGGGGGGTGTTGTATTTCAAAGAGGAGCAGGGGGGCTTTCCCCAGTGCCTGGCCAATATTTATCCTCAACCAACATCACTAAAACAGATTATCTGATCATTATCATATTGCTATTGATGGGATCTTGCTGTGTGCAAACTGGCTGCGTGCCACCCTACATTACAACAGTGACTACACTTCAAAAGTACTTAATGCGCGTTGGGACGTCCTGAGTTTGTGAAAGGCGCTATATAAATGCAAGTTCTTTCTTTCTCTTTCTTTCACATTGCAAATAGCGATACATTTACCCAGGCAAGGAGGCTTGCCAATTCCATTACAATATGAAACATAGAATACAAAAGCAAGGAAGTGATGCCAAATCTTTATAAAACACTGGTTCGGCCTTAGCTGGAGTATTGTGTTCAATTCTGGGCACCGCACTCTCGGATCCTTGGAGAGTGTGCAGAAGAGATTTACAGGAAACTCTTTATTAACCGGCACCCAAATATCCGGAAATCTCTCTTAACCGGCAAAATTCTTGAGTAGGTAACCGGGGTTTTCCTTCATCTCTCGTTTAAAATTAACTTTAAAAAAAACCCCGAGGCGTTTGCCTTGTATCGGAGCGTGTAGATTGGGAGGGGAATGTGCAGCCCGGGTAGGCAGCGGACACGACAGATGGTCAGCTGGCGGTCCCCGGGGAGACGGAGCTCCGAATGCAGGCGCATGTCAGTGTGTACGGGGCTCTCGTACGTTGGGAGATATAACTCTCCATTATCCGGACTTTTTGATTAACCGGCACCACGCCGGTCCCGTCGGTGCCGGTTAATAAAGAGTTTCCTGTACTAGAATGGTACCAGGGATGAGGGACTTCAGTTATACGGAGAGACTGGAGAAGCTGGGGTTGTTCTCCTCAGAGCAGAGAAGGTTAAGAGGAGATTTAATGGAGGTGTTCAAAATCATGAACCGCTTTGATAGAATAAATAAGGAGAAACTGTTTCCAGTGGCAGAGGACACAGATTTAAGGTGATTGGCAAAAGAACCAGAGGCGACATGAGGAAAGAAGAATTTGCGCAGCGAGTTGTTGTGATCTGGAACGCACTGCCTGAAAGGGCGGTGGAAGCAGAAAGAATAGTAACTTTCAAAAGGGAATTGGATAAATACTCGAAGGGAAAACTTTTACAGGGCTGTGGGGAAAGGGTAGGGGAGTGGGACTAATTGGATAGTTGTACCAAAGAGCCGGCACAGGCACGATGGGCTGAATGGCCTCCTTCCGTGCTGTATTATTCTATGAATCTACAGTGAGCTGAAAGGGAAACAGTAAAAAGGACTTACCTCTTCCTCTAGAGGTTCGTTCTCTGTCTCCCGTGGATTTGGATAGTGCTTCAGGAACTGAGCTACGTAGGTCATGACTGATTTCTCATCTGGTTTGTCAACATCCACATCTGTACAGAAAGCATCATTCTGTTAGAAAACTGGGTTCTGCTCCTCCTCTGAAATACTGTACAATATTTATACTCTTTTATTGGTGAGCTGTGTCCTGATTGAGTGGAGAGTGTCGGTGAAGTTGTTGCAAGTTAAAGAAAATAAACCATACATTCCTGGTCTATTTATTGGTACAGTTGTACTTTGTGGCATCTGATGACAATAAAAACAGCAACTTGTATTTATATACCGCTTTTAACATAGTAAAACGTCTCAAGACATTTCACGGGAGCATTATCAGATAATGTGCCGCCTGCTGGTGCTTTAGGAGGAGGAGTAGGAGCAGAGGCCCATGCTGCTGGTTCTTGACACCGATCCCTTGGCATCTTCTGGGCAGGGGCAGGAAGCTCCTGCCTGAAACATGCGGAAACACCTAAATAGCAAGCAGATGACGCGGGAATGACACCAGACGGCCTCCTCTCGTCATCTCCTGTGGGATTGCGCTGTTTGGCTGCACTGAAAAGGAGAATGTCCAGTTAGAGTCGCAGGGCTACCCCTCCAGCCTGGAACACTGGTAAAGGGGGCAGCCGGCATCTCCCTCTGAAACCGGCATTGCTTGGGGCAGGGTCGATGACATCGGGGCTGCCACTCCTCCTGGCTGCCCTGAACTTTGCTCGGAATTTACGCTCCCACAGTTGTTTAACAACCTCCCTCCCCCAGTACTGGCGCTGACCGTGTGTTTATCTCCTTGAATAAAATTAAGGGCCCTGAAATTCTGCAGGGAATTCCCCCAGTTACCGGCTCCGACTTGGTCCGGAAACCCCCTAGAGTGACGCTAGACTCCCACTGGAGCTGCAGCGGGAGATCGGGGAATCATAGAATCGTAGAATCATAGAATAGTACAGCACAGAAGGAGGCCATTCAGCCCATCGAGTCTGCGCCAGCTCTTTCGAAGAGCAATCCAGTTAGTCTCACTCCCCCGCTCTTTCCCCATATCCCTGCAATTTTTTCTCCTACAAGTATTTATCCAATTCCCTTTTGAAGGCTACTATTGAATCTGTATCCACCACCCTATCAGGCAGTGCATTCCAAAGCCAATCACCTTAAATCTGTGCCCTCTGGTTATCGACACTTTCAGCCATTGGAAACAGTTTCTCTTTATTTACTCTATCTAAACCCTTCATGATTTTGAACACGTCTAGCAAATCTCCTCTTAGCCTTCTCTGCTCCAAGGAGAACAACCCCAGCTTCTTCCACATAACTGTAATCCCTCGTCCCTGGAAACATTCTAGTAAATCTCTTCTGTACCCTCTCCAAAGCCTCCACATCCTTCCTAAATCCCCACGGAATGTCAGGGCTATCCCACACCAATAACACTGTCGAAATGACATTAATATGACTTGAAAACTAACCAACGGCCAGTGTCAGATACCTTCAGGATCCAGGAGCCTTGGAATTCCGAGTTGAGTTTCAGCGATGGCGAAAGCGCTCTCCAGGTTTTCCCTGTTTGACCGGCTCCTGACCTTTTCCAAGTCTGTCAAGTCGGGACGGATGGCGTGAATAACTGAATGAAAGGCGAATCCACTCCTCCAGCTCTGCCCGAAATCCTTCACTTCGATGCCTGTACGCCTTCAGAAGAGACAGTGCGCGCTGGTAAGAGGTCGTAACTGCAGCCGCGTTATAGTAAAACACAAGAGGCGGAACCTCGCATGGGGCAGGGGCAGAGGGCATGGGCAGAGGGCAGGGGGCAAAGAGTAGGGAGAAACCTCCACGAGTCGCTGTTTACAGCAGATTTATAAGGGCCGGATTTCCAGCCCGGATCAAAGGCAGAGAGGGGGTGGATCAGCCAGAATTTGCAGCGGGGCCCGGTTCTCCCATGATTCCTTCCCGTATTTTCCATCCAGCCATTTTCTAGCGGCAGCGGAGGGACCACAGGCTGATCTTCCGCCCACCCTCCTCGCGTCAAGGGGGCAGGCATTGGTGGAGTTCGTGGGCCAGCCCTGGAACTCCGGAGGGGATTGAAAACCTTTCATGAGGGACCAGGACGACTCCCATCGGAGGCTGAGGCGCCTTTCTTTCCCTTCAGACCCGGGAAGGGTCTTGGGGAACCTCCGAGGGAGCAACCTTGGGCCTCTCTGCCGTTCACGGGCGGATCTGGACCTACAGCATTAAGGAGACGTCACTCATTCCCCGATTTCTTGCTCTTCTCCCTCCAGCCTAAGATTGAATCCCAAAAACAAGGCACCGTGCCCACAACAGGGTCACCCTCTGCAGCTCCTGCCCTCCGACTCAGTCACAGCCGCTAATGCAGCGGGAGTTCCACCAGTTCTATTCTACGTCCAATTTAATCGCTCGCCTGTTAGCAATTAGGAGGAACCACTGAAGTAAATACCCAAATGGGAGCAGTTTCGTACCAAGTGCTTGCAACCTGATGCTAAAATGGCCAATGACGGCATGTGCACACAAATGAGCACACTGATGTTAAACTTCTGGCTTGGGCTTTCCTCCTCCCACACCTGGCGTTCACAGCAGATCGAGTCTCCTGTGATCTGGAGTCCGCACTCTTATATATATCACATATGGGACAAGATGCCCAGGTTGAAAGGTTAGCCCCCAATTGTAGCATATTGTGCACTATAGATAACGTGGGATTCCCAGCACCTCCTCCCGTCTCTATCAAAACTCAGAAAAATACCAGACTGACAGGTTAAATGCTTACGGGCTAAAACTATATGGTCAGGTTTATTTAACATAGAAACATAGAATCTAGGAGCAGGAGTAGGCCATTCGGCCCGTCGAGCCTGCTCCACCATTCAATACGATCATGGCTGATCATCCAAATCCAGTACCCTGTCCCTGCTTTAATCCCCACAGTACACATATCCCACCCTACCCCCGTAACCCCACGTATTTAATTCCCCTTAACATATCCCATCCTATCCCCATAACCCCACATATTTAATCCCCCCCTAACACTAAGGGTCAATTTATCATAGCCAAATCAACCTAACCCGCACATTTTTGGACTGTGGGAGGAAACTGGAGCACCCGGAGGAAACCCACGCAGACACGGGGAGAATGTGCAAACTCCACACAGACAGTCACCCGAGGTCAGATTCGAACCCGGGCCCCTGGCGCTGTGAGGCACCAGTGCTAACCACTATGCCACCGTGTTGCCCCCTTTAGGGGTTAAGTAATACAGAAGACAAAAGTCACAGCAAGATACTGAATCAGTACAGAAACAATAAAATTAGAATCATTTCATAAAGGGTTAGAATACCCTTTTAGAACTCATTTCTCACAGGATTTGGCAAGTGACGTGACTGTTGGATAAAACGGTCATGTTTGTCTCACAGATGCAAAGTTATACGTGCGCGATGCGTTCAACCATGGAGTTCGGACATCTGGTCAGGACTAAAGCCCATGGGAGGATACAGTCCAAAAAATCAGACTGTCAATCATCTGTGAAAAAAGGCACAATGATACCCAACTAGGGACATAGGGACATAGGAATATAGGAACAGGAGTAGGCCATTCAGCCCCTCGAGCCTGTTCCGCCATCCAATGAGAGCATGGCTGATCTGTGACCTAACTCCATCTACCCGCCTTGGCCCCATATCCATCAATACCTTTGGTTAACAAAAATCTATCAATCTCAGGTTTAAAATTAGCAATTGACCCAGCATCAACTGCTGTTTGCGGACGAGCGTTCCACACTTCTACCACCCTTTGTGTGTACAAGTGTTTCCGAACTAATGCATGGAATGCTGATGAGCAGCTGTTCACATATCGTCTCCTCTCCAAGAACCTCTGAATGCCTTGCTCGCGTACAATTCAATGAACACCGAGAAAAGGTTATTCCAATTTCCAAATCAATCAACGCAGCCTGATCCTGCGGAGTCACGTTGTATTTTAGTAAGGAAAGGGTGACTTCGATCTTACTTCTAGTTGGGACAGAAATCTCGCCTTTGTTTCTTGGTCACAGCTGCGAGCAGGGGTTGGCGTGAGGAGATAGCAGAGGGTTTACGATCGCTATTCCCACACATTGAACGTGGCGTCGCCATTTTCTGGATGGGAGAGGGGAGGTAGAGACAAAGCACTTCCCACGGAAAAGAAAGGAGGGAAAACTGGAAGGAAGGTCACACCGCCCCCCCCCACACCCACCCCACCCCACTCCATGTACCTCCCCACACCAGGCACTGAGCGCTGCTGAGAGAAGCTGGGAAGCAAATCAGTCAGGCAGCGTTGCACGGCCCGGGGAGAGAGAGAGACACACACACACACAAACATCAATACAAAATGGTGGAAAACAAATGCTAATTCAATACACGTCTGACACTCATTTACTGATAGAAGTTTGAAGTGGAACTCACTTTCCTGCGGTGTAATGCACCCATTTCAGGAGAGCCTTCTTGGCACTGCCCTTAAACTTAGTGACGACCTTTCTCTTGGACGGGGGGCTCCCAGTCTCGGAGTTGGCCACGCTGTCCACGGAGGAGGTGCTGCTGGACAGCGAGGAGAGCAGCGTCAGATTACTGGTCAGCTCCTCGATCTGCGCGTTAGAAGACAAACCAATGAAAATGGAGGCCGTAGCAGAATACACAGTCTGCTGCATAATTGTAAATGAGAGGGTGTAAAATAACTGGTGCAGAGGGTCACCTGGAAGTACAAAATGATGGTCCACATCAAACCAAGCACAATAGATGGTCTTCCATCAGCGATGTCGGTGGAATTGATGTTGACCAGTTTAATCTGTAAGAAAAGCACAGCTCGTTTGCAAGATCCCTTTGCGTGCCTCACAAATCCCCAAATTATTGGCGCACTTTATGACATGATAATCTCAGAACTTCAGTCTTTTCAAACTCTTATCCACACCTGCAAACTCTTGGCATTAGTTTCTTCACATACTAGTGAACTGTATGGAAATAGGAAATAGCCCTCTTTCCCAGTCTATCGCAGGGAAATAGAATGAAACAACTTGCATTTATATCGCACCTTTCACAACCTCAGGACATCCCAAAGTGCTTCACAATGAAGTGCAGTCTGCCCTCTCAGGTGGATGTAAAAGATCCCATGGCACTATTCGAAGATGAGTAGGGACGTTCTCCCTGATGTCCTGGACAATATTTAGAAAGAAAGAAAGACTTGCATTTATACAGCACCTTTCACGACCACCGATGTCTCAAAGCGCTTTACAGCCAATGAAGTACTTTTGAAGTGGAGTCACTGTTGTAATGTAGGAAATGCGGCAGCCAATTTGCGCACAGCAAGCTCCCACAAACAGCAATGTGATAATGACCAGATAATCTGTTTTTGTTATGTTGGTTGAGGGATAAATATTGGCCAGGACACCGGGGATAACTCCCCTGCCCTTCTTCGAAATAGTGCCATGGGATCTTTTACGTCCACCTGAAAGAGCAGACGGGGCCTCGGTTTAACGTCTCATCCGAAAGACGGCACCTCCGACAGTGCAGCACTCCCTCAGCACTGCACTGGACTGCACTGGAGTGTCAGCCTAGATTTATGTGCTCAAGTCCCTGGAGTGGGACTTTGAACCCACAACCTTCTGACCTGGAGGCAAGTGTGCTACCAACTGAGCCACAGCTGACACCTCTCAACCAACATCATCAAAACAGATTATCCGGTCGTTATCTTATTGCTGTTTGTGGGATCTTGCTGTGCGCAAATTGGCTGCTGCGTTTCCTACATTACAACAGTGACTTCACTTCAAAAGTGCTTCATTGGCTGTAAAGCGCTTTGGGGCATCCTGAGGTCGTAAAAGGCGCTATATAAATGCAAGTTCCATAAACGCAAGTTCCTTCTTTCTATTTACCCATTATTTTTAAAATACATATCTTCCAACATCCCATCTTCCCAACAGAATCCAGCCTTCCAGCCCCTACTTCCAATCAACAGAATAAAAACACAGAAAAATGCCGATACAAAACAAATCCAGTGCGCTGTGTCCTAGAGCGTTTTATGGCGTCTGTCACAAACGAGGAAGGTTTCAGTGAGTAGGAGTCCTGGATCTGCTCATGGAAACTGTTGGCAAGGCACCTACACCAGGAGAGAGATGTTGAAGGAAGCTCTCTCTGTAATAGCACTCAGCAATACAACAGCCATGCATTTATACAGCGCCTTTAACATAGAAAAACGTCCCAAAGCGCTTCACAGAGGCATAATCAGAAAAAAGGACACTGAGCCAAAGTTAGCAGGAGTGGCCAAAAGCTTGGTCAAAGAGGTGGGTTTAAAGGTGCACCTTAAAGGAGGAGAGGGAGGGGAGAGGCGGAGGGGTTGAGGGAGGGAATTCCAGAGTGTGGGGTGTAGGTGGTGAAGAATTCATGCTGAATTTCAGGGTAAGTATCTATATTTCCATTGGGGAAAACATTGCACAGGGGGAAACTCCTTTAGGCCAAGAGCAGGGAAAGAAATGAATTTTTCTGGATGTTGTCCCATCGATGGAGAGTATAAAACAACAATAAGAAAGTAACAGAAGCACAACAAAGTTGTAAAATGAGATTGAATGACAGTCGATGTTGAAATCACTGACCGGCGATCCTCTGTATAGGGACTGGTATGTGGCAGCATGAGAAAGGAATTAAAGAGAATTTGCATTTGGTTAGTCACAGCGCTCCACTCTCTCTTCATGCAATGCAAAACACAAATTGTCAGCTGTTCCATCCAATTCTGTCCTAATTATTTACGTGTTCTATGTCTTAAATGTAATTTCACAATCGGATTAGTGAGCTCCACAGCACTCCTGTCAGTTCGCAACGCATGCCTTTCACTTTACAAGAGCCAGCTCACTCTGTTTTTAGTTTATAGCTTCTTGTCAGCGAGATCAGCTCACGAACACTTAACGGCTTCTTATGACATTCCTCTGTCTGAGATTCGAACTCAGGCCTATAACCTGTTTGCTTTAAGTGCATTAACCTGCAGGAGGCCAACGGCAGAACACAGGAAGAGGAGGAGGCCATTCAGCCCCTTGAGCCTGCCCCGCCATTCAATAAGATCAGTAACTAGTGGTGTTCCACAGGGGTCAGTGCTGGGACCCCAACTCTTTACAATCTATATTAACGATTTGGAGGAGGGGACCAAGTGCAACGTATCCAAGTTTGCAGACGATACAAAGAAGGGAGGGAAAGCAGTGAGTGAGGAGGACATAAAAAACCTGCAAAAGGACATAGACAGGCTAAGTGAGTGGGCAGAAATTTGGCAGATGGAATATAATGTTGGAAAGTGTGAGGTTATGCACTTTGGCAGAAAAAATCAAACAGCAAGTTATTATCTAAATGGAAAGAAACTGCAAAGTGCTACAGTACAAAGGGATCTGGGGGTCCTGGTGCATGAAACACAGAAGGTTAGTATGCAGGTACAGCAGGTGATCAGGAAGGCCAATGGAATCTTGGCTTTTATTGCAAGGGGGATGGAGTATAAAAGCAGGGAAGTCTTGCTTCAGCTATACAGGGTACTGGTGAGGCCACACCTGGAGTACTGCGTACAGTTTTGGTTTTCATATTTAAGAAAAGATATACTTGCTCTAGAGGCAGTTCAGAGAAGGTTCACTCGGTTGATTCCGGAGATGAGGGGGTTGACTTATGAGGAAAGGTTGAGTAGGTTGGGCCTCTACTCATTGGAATACAGAAGAATGAGAGGCGATCTTATTGAAACATATAAGATTGTGAGAGGGCTTGATCGGGTGGATGCGGGGAGGATGTTTCCACTGATGGGTGAGACTAGAACTAGGGGGGCATAATCTTAGAATAAGGGGCTGCCGTTTCAAAACTGAGATGAGGAGAAACTTCTTCACTCAGAGGGTAGTAAATCTATGGAATTTGCTACCTCCGAGAGCTGTGGAAGCTGCGACATTAAATAAATTTAAAACGGAGATAGACAGTTTCCTAGCTGATAAGGGAATTAAGGGTTATGGGGAGCGGGCAGGGAAGTGGACGTGAGTCTAGGTTCGGATCAGCCATGATCCTATTGAATGGCAGAGCAGGCCCGAAGGGTCGTATGGCCTACTCCTGCTCCTACTTCTTATGTTCCTACTTCTTATGTTCTTATGTTCTTATGATCTGTACCTCAACACCATTTACCTTAGCTCTATATCCCTTGACACCCTTACCTAATAAAAATCTATTGATCTCAGTCTTGAAAGCTCCAATTGACCCACAGCATCCACAGCCTTTTGGGGGAGAGAGTTCCAGATTTCCACTACCCATTGTGTGAAAATGTACTTCCTGATTTCACCCCTAAATGGCCTGGGTCTAATTTTAAGCTTACACCCCCTTGTTCTGATTTCCCCCACCAGAGGAAATAGTTTCTCTGTAGCTTCCCTATCAAATTCTTTGATCATTTTAAACACCTCGATCAGAGCACCCTTCAATCTTCTAAACACAAGGGAACACGAGCCAAGTTTATGCAACCTGTCCTCATAAGTTAACCCTCTAAGCCCCGGTATCATTCTGACCTTAAGTATAAAATGTTAAGACGTTAAGCATAAAATGGGGAGCACCCCAGGGAGTTTGCTTTGGTTTGGCTGTACCGGGACCGAGACTACATCGAGTCCCAACGCAAGAACTCCCTCTTTCCCAGCCTTGGAAAAGTGTCCCTTCAGCACAAGTGTCAATTTTCCATTTACCACATCAGCCATGCCCTATGGCCCTGGATTTGTGTTCATTCATACCATACTACAACAGCCGCACGCAATGTCTGATTGCAATAATAACCAGAAGCTTATATAGATAACCACTTTAAAATTTTCATAGTCAAATATATAATCTTAAATTAAAACAGAAAATGCTGGAAGCACTCAGCAGGTCAGGCAGCATCTGTGGAGAGAGAAACAGAGTTAACGTTTCAGGTCGATGATCAGCATTTTCTGTTTTTATTTCAGATTTCCAGCATCCACAGTACTTTGCTTTTGCTATTATCTTAAATTCCTGATGTAATTTTAACAAGTAATTAGTCAGACCTGTGTTTATTTCCGAACAGTAACAAAGAGCTACCATTAACGTTCCTTTGTTATTTACTCCAGTCTATTTCTGTTGATTTTTGCACATTTTATTCTATGCAGTCAACACCAATAACGTTACCAAGGAAACTGCCTTCAAGGTCACACTATGCCAGATAGCGTGAGGTGGCAAATCAACACCAGTGGAGATACAATCACCCAAATCCCCAGCTATTCCAGGTGTGGGAATCTGGGCAGGCGAGAGTCCAATTTGGGGCAGATCCCAAATACAGAATTCCAACAGGGTGGAGAGAACACTCCTTCCGACCTGCTCTTGCTGAGTGAGTGGGGCACGCAGTGTTGTTCCCTTCGGGACTCGATCACAGAGATTGACGTTGGGAAATCAGCAACTGCACCAAGGATGAGTTCAGAATAGAACAAAATTCATTCTTTGGCCAATTTGGCCAGGGCGGCCCAACCCCACAGAGCAGCAAGGCACCGCTCGAAATTCCAGACCCCCATCCCCATAAATGACATGGGCGCCCACCTTTTTATGTTAATGACCTCATCCCTGGGATTTGGGACAGGGTTCTCACCCTGTCACACAGCAGCCCTCCGGAAACAGTCAACAGTCATTGAAAGTAGGATGGTGCCAGAGATGGGAAACTATAGATATGAGGAGAGACTTGAGGTACTGGGACTATTTCCACTGGAGCAGAGAACGACAAGAAATTCTACTAGAGGTTTTTAAAATCATGATGGGTTTTCATAGGGTGAATAGGGAAAGACTATTTCCTCTGGTTGGGAAGTCATTGATGAGCAATCATCAATTTAAAACGGTCACTGAGAGAGTGAGGAGAGAGGTCAGGAGAAATTTCTTTACAGAGAGGGTTGTTGGAGCAAGGAATGCTTTGCTGCAGGGATTGGTTGAGGCAGAGACCATTGCATCTTTTTAAATGAAGAGTAGATAAGCATTTGAAGCAGAGTAGGATACAGGGCTATGGTGGGAGAGCAGGATCAGTGGGTTCAGTCACAATGGGCCGTATGGCCTCTTACTGTGGTGTAAGCTTGTATGGTTCAAAGGTTTAAACCAGAGTATGCAGTCACTTCAACCACATGCAATAATCCACTCTCCCGCACTAATGGGCTGAGCTACCTGCTCCTCAGTTCCCCCAATGATATCAGAGGGTTGCGTGAGTTTAATGTTGAAACCTAAATATTCAAAACCATCAGAGGAGTATCACAGGAGCTAGTGCTAATCATGGTTCAAAGGCTGGGCTTTGATTGTGACACTGCCTCTTTAAAGGGGCTCTCATTCTTCACATGCAAGCTTGGCCAGTGAGTATCAAGTCACTGTACTGTAGGGCATCAACAGCCAAGCACGACCCTGTTCTCACTCAATGTACACACACTCCAGCAGGGGTTAGTGAACAGCGCACGGCAGCCAGACTCCTGGCCTGATTTGTCTTCACCACAAATGCTGAGGCTAATTGTAGCATCAAAACTAACAGCAGCACCAGACTGGGATTTGAACCCATGACCTTCTGGTCCCTATAGCTTATTACAAGACCGGGCAGATACTTGTATCCAATTGGCCATTGAGAAAAACCAGCAGATCATCATTTCGAGCCACACACCTACACAGTGCCATCGCTACACAAGCACAAAACCTGAGGTATGACCATCAGTGAGAAGTCCCCTGTGCCGCGTATCAGTGACTAGCAAAGAGCTTCAGGTAAAGAATCTCAGAATATATGATACACCAGCAAACACACTCATTTCCACTAAAATTGCAACCAATCTAATTAACTACATTTTGAGGAATACTTCCGGTTTGGATGAGCGCTTGCTTAGTCCCGACTGGATGTAAGCGTGATCACTGAAACGCTGACCCGAAGAGAAGGATTTCACACAGAGACGCAACAAGCCAGAAGGACACAGAGCTGATATTCCCACTTACCCGTCTGCCCTCGAGAAATTTTAAAGCTGTTCCGATGTTGTTCACCCAGTGGATGCGCTTTAACATACGGCCCTGTTCACCAGGCTGCAAAAATGGAACGCAAATTAATCATAAATACACTTTTCCCCCAAAACTATTGCATCAAAATACTCAAGTTGTAAGCTGTGTGTTTAAATATTTTGATAAATAACTTCAAAGAGGCTCTGGCCTTTCTCTTCACCTCTGCAAACTCCAGGGACAGTGAGGCCCTTCAGGAAGGAGTAGCACTCACCAGTTCTCCCTAATCCCCCATCCCCCCCATTACACAGCAGAAAGCCTAACTACTTCCCCTTGACATTCAATGGCATTACCATCGCCGAATCCCCCACTATCAACATCCTGAGTCTCACCATTGACCAGAATCTCAATTGGCTAAGCCCCATGAATAACATGGCTAGAAGAGCAGGTCAGAGTCTGGGAACTCTGCGGCAAGTGTCTCACCTCCTAACTCCCCAAAGCCTCTCTACCACCTACACGGCACAAGTCAGGAGTGTGATGGAAAACTCTCCACTTGCCTGGATGAGTGCAGCTCCAACAACACTCAAGAAGCTCGAAACTATCCAGGACAAAGCAGTCCACTTGATTGGCACCCCATCCACCACCTTAAACATTCACTCCCTCCACCACCGGCGTACCGTGGCTGCAGTGTGTACCATCTACAAGATGCACTACAGCAACTTGCCAAGGCTTCTTCGATAGCACCTCCCAAACCCACGCTCTCCACCACCTAGAAGGACAAGGGCAGCAGGTGTATGGGAACACCATCATCTCCAAGTACCCCTCCAAGTCACACATCATCCTAATTTGGGCATATTTCAACGTTCCTTCATCGTCGCTGAGTCACCATCCTGGAACTCCCTACCTAACAGCACTATGGGAGTACCTTCTCCACACGGACTGCAGCGGTTCAAGAAGAAGGCTCACCACCACCTTCTCAAAGGCAACAATGCATAGACAATAAATGCTGGCCTTGCCAACAATGCCCACAACCAGAGATTGAATCTTTTAAGAAGTCGGACAGCGGTGCCGTATGAGACTGTGACTCAATCATCAGATGACCATGAGATCAAAGGCGACCCGTTGGCATTATGCATTCCCAGTGGGAGCTGGGCTCATAGGTCAGCGATAGTCCTGTAGCCCCGAATCTACAACTTGCACTCCCTCAGAAGTTAAGAGAGCCATCAGCAGCCAAGACTGAGGCTGCAACGCATCTTCTCTCCCATCCTCTCATCACCCTTCCCAAGGATGTTAGCTCCTTACTGGGGTCCAGTTTTGTGAGAACCAGCTACCTCACCCAAGTGGTGATCCTTATGTGTGAGCTTTAGCAATGAGTGTCCAGTGGCTGTCTGACCATGGAGTGCACTGCAGCCAAACCCGACCGTGTCTTCATCTTAGCATCCACACAAACACTTTCAACGGTGATTATTGGAAGCCTAGCAAGAGTAGGAACCTTGGTACAATTTTAAAGGGGGTTCAAGTACAGAGAGACCTGGGGGTTCACATACATAATTCTTTGATGGTGACAAGGCAAATTGAGAAGGCTGTTTAAAAAAAGCATATGGGATCCTTGGCTTTATTAATAGAGGCATTGAGGCATAGAGCACGAAAGCAAGGAAGTGATGCTAAACCTTTATAAATCACTGGTCAGGCCTCAGCTGGAGTATTGTGTCCAATTCTGGGCACCGCACTATAGGAAGGATGTCAAGGCCTTGGAGAGGGTGCAGAGGAGATTTACTAGAATGGTCCCAGGGATGAAGGAATTCAGTTATGTGAAGCAACTAAAGAAGCTGGGATTGTTCTCCTTCGAGCAGAGAAGGTTAAGGGGAGATTAAATAGAGGTGTTCAAAATTCTGAAGGGTTTTGACGGAGTAGATGGGGAGATACTCTTTCCATTGGCAGGAGAGTCGGTAACCAGAGGACAGATTTAAGATAATTGACAAAGAACTAGAGGGGAGGTGAGGAGAAATTCTTTTATGCAGCAAGTTGTTATGATCTGGAATTCTCTGCCTGAAAGGATGGTGGAAGCAGATTCAATAGTAACTTTCAAAAGGGAATTGGATAAATACTTGATCAGGAAAAGTTTGCAGGGCTATGGGGAAAGAGCAGGGGTGTGGGACTAAATTGGAGAGCTCTTTCAAAGAGCCGGCACAGGCACGATGGGCCGAATGGCCTCCTTCTGTGCTGTAAGAGTCTATGGGGTAAAAATTGGGCAGCGCCCCCGCGGCTGATTTTCCCAGGTAGCGCCCCTCTTCCCTCTCGGGGCGCTACTGGAAGCACCCCGTGTCCCTCTTGGGGCGCTGCGAGCCAATATCGCGGCACGTCGCGTCGCGGTACTGCAGGCCTTCCTCCCCTTATTAAAGGGGAGTGGCCTGGCGCAGCCCGTCCCGGCGCCCAGCTGGGCCACCAGGGATCAGGAGTGCCGGCAAACGTGCCCGGCACTCAAGAGGAGTGTTGGGCTCACGAAGAGCAGCCGGCACCCCGCGGGGGGGGCTTCACGCAAGCCGGGGACAGCAAAGGGGGCAGGTGCTGGCAGGCGGCCAGCAACAAAAATGGCCGCCCGCCATTTCCCCTTTAACTAGCGCCACCCCGGCCGCAAGTAGGGCCCCCTGACCCCGGCGGACATAGCATCCGGCGGTAAGTCAGGGGGGGTGCCACCCAATATTGCAGCCGGGGTGCGAGCGGGGCGCTGTGCACGGCGATGACGTCATCGCCGGCGGCACAGCGCCGTGTGGCACAGCGCCGCGCGGCACTAACAGTTAGCGCCGCCACTAACCTCCCGTTGAATTTCGCAGGAGGCGTTGGCGGCACCACGCCTGGGTGCTAACGGGAGGCGCAACTCAACCGAATTTAGCCCCCTATGATTCTAAGTTTTCTCTTCCCAATCCAGGGGCGCTAAGATGAACTGTAACATTCGTATCACAGTCCCAGCTTAGATCAGCTGCTTTAGCATTGATACTAGTCCTCACCTGTTCACTGACCCATCAGGGAAGGGGAGAGGGGAGACCACCAGTTTCTGTGCTGATTTAAACTGATAAACTCACCAGTTTCTGTCCAGATAGAACCTCCAACAGGGCAAGTAGCATCACTCCATCCTTGATATCTTCAAATAGATCATTGACTATAATCGGGGGATTGCGCTGAAACACAAGAGAGAGAAACATTTAATCTCTGTGCGATCGGGATTGCTTAACTTCCAAGCCTTTCTACAGTTCAAGATCATCTTTGAAAACAGACATGGCCTTGCTGGAATAACGATCACAGTTTATGAAGTGCTCCTGGAATGTAATTTTAAATGAGAAATTGCAGTGCGGAGTTTTAATGTTAAGAATCACTTTCCAGATACTTTCTCTTGTGGCTTGAGCAAAGGAAAGTCAACCCCAAAGTTCCTATAAACCAAACATGGCCTTACGATGAAGTCAGCTGAGAGACAGATGCCCAAGTTGAACAATAAAACCCAAGCGCTGCTGATTAACTCACTGGAAATTATTTCTAGATGCCTTGTACTGTCCTTGTCAAGTAACTGACAGAGAAATAACATTCTGACAGACTGTATCGCTCGGGCTCTAAGCTATTACATCAGGTATAATCAGAAGTGAAACTAAACAGGGAATGAGCAAACACAGCAGATTTTACTAGATTGTAATACTTCATGCAATCACCCAACATCTTTTACAAAACAATAAAAATCCAGCTACCTTTTGTAGTGTTCTGCAGAACTTTAAACAACTTGTGTCCTTAATGAAATGCTCTAACGTGAGAGAGACAACCTCATGGAATCTACCGTTTACATCCACCCAAGTGACAACACGGCGACAAAGGCCAACTAGTTTATGCGAAAAACATGCTAGACTTACCCTATCTACGGAGCTGCCAATCAGGAATAGGAACATAGGAACAGGACCAGGCCATTCAGCCCTTCAAGCCTGTTGCACCATTCAGTTAGATCATGGTGCAACTCCATTTACAGGCCTTTGCTCCATACCCGTTGACACACTTACCCAACAAATTTCAATTGACCCAGCACCTCCGACAGTGCAGCACTCGCTCAATACGGCCCTGGAGTGTCAGCCTGAATTTTGTGCTCAAGTCTCTGGAGAGGGACTTGAACCCACAACCTTCTGGCTCAGAGGCACAAGTGCTACCCATTGAGGGAAAGAATGGTACCATCCACAGGAACCGCGCGGTCCTGGTCCCAGGATAATCAACAAGAGATGGGCACTTCCCCTCGGGCCAGTCTTGTTAGGCCACTTTAAAATATAAACTCTGGAGCTGACGTTCTTTTGGTTGTACTCTGACTGTCTGTAATCCTGGTAGCTAACTCCTTGCCTTTATGCCGGTTAATTCCATGTAAAATTGGGTTTGCTGCCTGTCTACAGGAACAGGATTTAACAGGAAGAACACCAGGAGCTGGTCACAGTCACTAAGCTCCCAAATCTCTGGTTCCAGCACATACGATCGACAAGACTTCAACAGCACCTCCCTCCCCTGCGACCGGTATCACTGAGAAGGATGTGAGCAGCAATGTGGTGGGAACACCATCACCTCCAAGTTCCCCTCCAAGTCTCACGCCATCCTCACTTGGGAGATATATCGCCATTCCTTCATTGTCACTTGCTCAAAGTCCTGGAACTCCCTAGCTCTCACCTTTGTGTGATCACCATCACCTCAAGGACAAGAGCAGTTCAAGGAGAAGGGCACTACGGCAGGGCGATGACAACTTGACGCATCCCCGTGAGTAAATAAGAAAACTATAAAAGGCCTTGTTACAAAAGGATAAGGACAGGTAACTCCAACACACGTTACAGGTGGATTTTACCTATGCTGCACTCGTTGTGTTCAGTTCAATGTAGCAAAGACTGAACATAACACATTGCAATCGGAGGACTGCAGGAGCGCCATTTCACTAGTATACCGAAGCTAACAGTATATGACTCTTCTACTGACAGCCTGATTTTAAACAGCAGCACCATTGTATAATGTTAAATAACAACAGAAAACGCTGGAAAAACTCAGCAGGCCAGGCAGCATCCGTGGAGAGAGAAAGAGAGTTAACGTTTCAGGTCGATGACCTTTCATCAGAACTGGGAAGAGCCGGAAATCAAATAGATTTAAGGCCAGGGTAAAGCTGGGAAAAGGGGGAGGGGATAAAGGAACAAAGGGGGAGATGAAGAGACATTAAGAGACATTAAGAGATATGCAAGGCTAGAGGTGGTGTTAATGTGACAGATTAAGGCTGAATGAAGTGTGAAATCCACTGGCAGAATGAAGGACAGCTGCCAGCTTCTAGGAGGGAAAAAAAAAAAGGTGGGGGGGGACAAATAAAAGGGTGGATAAAATAAAATATAAATGTGATTGGAGCTGAGGTTATGATCTAAAATTGTTGAACTCGATATTGAGTCCAGAGGGCTGTAGCGTGCCTAAACGAAAGATGAGGTGCTGTTCCTCGAGCTTACGCTGAGCTTCCGTGGAACAGTGTAATAGGCCGAGGACGGTGAGGTCAGAGTGGGAGTGAAGCGGTGAATTAAAGTGACAGGCCACCGGGAGCTCGGGGTCCCCCTTACGGACTGAACGGAGGTGTTCCGCAAAGCGGTCACCCAATCTGCATTTGGTCTCCCCAATGTTATAATGTATAATGTTAAATATGTCTCCACTGCATTTTGACTACAAAAAGCAACAACGTGTCTTAGTGTTTATATTTTTGCATTATTCTAGAAATAGCGATGATCGTTCTAAATGGCAGTCGGTTTCTAGTGAGGGGAAGACATTTATTGAACTGGTTGAAATCTAGTACAGCGTTTCGAAGTTATCGAGGTGAAAACCTCATGTTTACACACACATGTGTGGCAGATGCCTCCATTAAGATGGCGGGCAATGGAACATCGCGTAGCGCAGTTTGACCCCCACAAGGGGGGGGTCAGGCGCTGCTCATTTCCGAAAGGGCACGTCGTTTATTGAATAAGGAGAAAACACTCAGTGACCAGCTAGCAACCGCAGATGGCACCCTGTCCAACGTCCCCCTCTCCCCACCAGAGGGGGTGGGAAGCTCATTAAAAGTGGTCGCTCTATAACGTCACCGTGTACAGCATCGTTCCCCCACCCCCCGATTACGCCATGATGCTGCGACAGCAACCGCTGCGAAAAGCCACAATCCCGAGAAGGTTCAAGCTCCACACAAGACTTCACTAACACCCTAAACACTGCTGCTATTGGGTGTGATGTCTAATTAGTTCAGCCACTGCTGTATGAATATTTTCATTGAATCTTTCTCATCATAGAATCTTACAGCACAGAAGGAGGCCATTCGGCCAATCGCGCCTGTGCTGGTCTTTGAAAGAGCCATCCAATTAGTCCCACTCCCCCTGCTCTTTCCCCACAGCCCTGCAATTTGCTCTGGTTCAAGTATATATCCAATTCCTTTTTGAAAGTTACTGTTGAATCTGCTTCCACCACCAGGGAGTGCATTCCAGATCACAACAACTTGCTGTGTAAAAAAAATTCTCCTGCTCATGCCCCTGGTGTTTTGCCGATGACCTTAAATCTGTGTCCTCTGGTTACCGGCTCTCCTATCAACGGAAACAGTTTCTCCCGATCTACTCTATCAAAACCCCTCATAATTTTGAACACCTCTATTAAATCTCCCCTGACTGACAATTTAATCTCGAAACCTTCAGACCACTTCTCCCATGGAATTACAATCTAGTGAGGTGACTGGAGACGCAGTCAGATTCAAGGCAGGCCGTGCAGATTTGAGAAACACTTCCTTCAGCTTTTGCAGACAGCCAGACTACCTCCTGTGCGATCAATCTGCATGAATCTCCAATCCTTCAACTGCGCAGACTCTTTGATAGGATGTCGAAAGAGGGAACCGACTGCCCTCTTCTGCCCTTTGTATGGTGAGGTTGATGCTCCTGTAAACGACAGCCCACGCCCCCCCGCAGGAACACTTTGGAGAGATTCTTCAACGCCTCGCAAGAAGCAGAGCCCCATCCGCCCTCCACAAGCCAAATGACGGGCAGGAGTCGGAGCTGGAGGCGAGGGTCTACACTCCGCAGTTAGTGGCCCGGACCCCCGAGAGGCTTCAAGTTATTTCCGTGAAAGAAGCTCTACCGATCGGGCCCACAGGACAGCCCCTAACCTCCCGGATGGGCAAGTGCCAGAGATGTGTCTGAGGTATCCACTGTGCCCGCCTGCCCACTGTCAACCCGCTGACCCCGCAGGCCTTAGCGGGGTCGGCGCCAGAGGGCGTGCTCCCGGTGCAATCGCCAGGATTGCGCCCCGAGACATTTCAGGGGGCTGCGTGAGGACGTTGCGGTAAATCTTCGTCGCGCACGCTCCTCGCGCGCAGCTTCGTGAGTCAGCGGCTCATCGCGGGAACCGGGCTCGGAGCAGCGGTGGCTGGCTTCAACTCGCTTGGAGGAAACCAACACTTGGAGGGATTCCAAGAGCTGGTAGGGGCCCACTGCTTTGTGCTCAAACCGATGGGGAGGCGCCCTCTGGCCGGGCATGGAGTCCCTCCTGCCTGCTGTCACTCGCCCATGGCGGTTCGGTTCTACCACGTAGCCCTGAACATGTAACAGGAGGCACTGCCTCAGGAAGGAGTGAACCCAACACACGGCAACCAGCACTGACGGAGGTCCATCAGGGTCCACTGCAGCTACAGCCCATGAAGCTCGCCCGCTGGCCATGTGTTACCCCTGGGGCAGGCGTAAGGCACCAACTGATCTTTTCCGTATGTTCATGAGGGAGTGGCCTTTCTTAAAAAGAGCTGGTGCGAACAAAGATACGATAGCAAAATACTGCGGATGCTGAAAAATTGAAACAACAACAGAAAACGCTGGAAAAACTCAGCAGGCCAGGCAACATCCGTGGAGAGAGAAACAGAGTTAACGTTTCAGGTCGAAACCCTTTCGTCAGAACTGAGAAAAAAGCAGGAAATGAAACAGATAAAAAAGCAAGGGGGAGGCTGGGGGGAGGAATAAAAGAACAAAAGGGGTGGTCTATGGTAAGTAGAGACATTAAGAGATGCTCAAGGCAAGACGAGATGGTAATGGGACAGGTTAAGAAACAAAAGGTGGCTCAGAAGTGTGAAGTGTGAAATGCTGGCAGAATGAGAGACAGCTGCCGTGGGGGGAGAGAGAGAAAAAAAGGAAAAGGCACGAACCAAAAGGGTGGATAAAATGTATATATATGTGGTAGGGGCCGAGGTTATGATCTGAAATTGTTGAACTCGATATTAAGTCCGGGAGGCTGTAAAGTGCCCAACCAGTCCCCATCGACCACCACCCTCCTCCGCCTGGCTGAACTTGTTCTCACATTGAACAACTTCTCCTTTGACTCCACTCATTTCCTCCAAATTAAAGGTGTTGCTATGGGTACACGCATGGGTCCTAGCTATGCCTGCCTTTTCGTGGGATATGTGGAACATTCTTTGTTCCAGTCCTACTCGGGTCCCCTCCCTCACCTCTTTTTCCGGTACATTGATGACTGTATCGGTGCTGTTTCCTGCTCTCACCCTGAACTAGACAATTTCATTCACTTTGCCTCCAATTTCCACCCTTCCCTCACCTTCACATGGTCCATCTCCGACTCTTCCCTTCCCTTCCTCGACTTCTCCGTCTCCATCTCTGGGGATAGGTTATTGACTAACATTCACTACAAGCCCACTGACTCCCACAGCTACCTGGACTACACTTCCTCCCACCCCACCTCCTGTAAGGGCTCTATTCCCTTCTCCCAGTTTCTCCGTCTCCGCCGCATCTGCTCCGACGATGCCACCATCCATACCAGTGCTTCCAACATGTCTTCCTTTTTCCTCAACCGAGGATTCCCCTCTACCGTGGTCGACACGGCCCTCGACTGTGACCGTTCTATCTCCCGCACTTTTGCCCTCACCCCAGCCCCTCCCTCACGGAACCACGATAGAGTTCCCCTTGTCCTCACCCTTCACCCCACCAGCCTCCACATTCAACGGATCATCCTCCGCCATTTCCGCCACCTCCAACGTGATCCCACCACCAAACGTATCTTCCCCTCACCTCCCCTTTCAGCATTCCGAAGGGACCGCTCCCTCCGAGACACCCTAGTCCACTCCTCTATCACCCCCAGCACCCCTTCCCCCTCGTCCGGCACCTTCCCGTGCAAGCGCAGGAGATGCAACACCTGCCCTTATACATCCCCCCTTCCCACTCTCCAGGGCCCCAAACACTCCTTCCAGGTGAAACAGCGATTTACTTGTACTTCTTACAATTTAGTATACTGTATTCGCTGCTCACGATGTGGTCTCCTCTACATTGGGGAGACCAAACGCAGATTGGGTGACCGCTTTGCGGAACACCTCCGTTCAGTCCGTAAGGGTGACCCCGAGCTCCCGGTGGCCTGTCACTTTAATTCTCCGCTCCACACCCACTCAGACCTCACCGTCCTCAGCCTCTTGTATTGTTCCACGGAAGCTCAGCGTAAGCTCGAGGAACAGCACCTCATCTTCCGATTAGGCACTTTACAGCCTTCCGGACTCAATATCGAGTTCAACAATTTCAGATCATAAACTCGGCCCCCACCACATATATATATAAATACATTTTATCCACCCTTTTGGTTTGTGCCTTTTTCCTTTTTTTTCTCTCTCTCTCCCCCCACGGCAGCTGTCTCTCATTCTGCCAGCATTTCACATTTCACACTTCTGCGCCATCTTTTGTTTCTTAACCTGTCCTATTACCATCTCGTCTTGCCTTGAGCATCTCTTAATGTCTCTACTTACCATAGACCACCCCTTTTGTTCTTTTATTCCTCCCCCCAGCCTCCCCCTTGCTTTTTTATCTGTTTCAATTCCTGCTTTTTTCCAGTTCTGACGAAGGGTCTTCGACCTGAAACGTTAACTCTGTTTCTCTCTCCACGGATGTTGCCTGGCCTGCTGAGTTTTTCCAGCGTTTTCTGTTGTTGGTGCAAACAAAGGTTCTGTTTAAAAAAGTTTCTGCAGTTCAAACACCTGGTGCCCGCTGTTCATATTGGAATGAGGGAATTGGATGTAGCTGATCGGGACAACCGTTAACAAATCAAATGTTTGGTGACCTCTCCCAGGTGGGGCTGATAATACAGACCATTCCACCCCCGCCCATGCAATGCCAGTGCTGTTCAGGCACAATAATGAGGTCAGCTCATTTGCATCATTTACTGATGCTCCAGATACTTCTCTCGGGATGTACATTATTGGATTCCAGCAGCTGTTCAAGGGCCGCTGGTTGCTCTGTGTGCGCTGGCTTTGTAGGGAAGGAGAGATACAGGGTACGGGATAGAGGAAATGAGCAAGGGGAAGGGCACCAGTGCCATGGGGTGAAGGGTAGGGGTATGATTTTTTTTTTAATGTAGAGGTTACCTCTTTTTCAGCGCCCTTCCCATAATGGGTAATGTGATGCTGTGGCACTGTTTGCTTTTAAATCATATGGTGCAATTTAAACAAATCTGAAAAGACAATCTTCTAATTGCTTGGCAACAGGAAATGACCGATCTACATCTATAATATATTCTTCTGTCTATGTGCACTTCCTGTCTACAAAACCTTATTTCCTGTCGTCATGTTTGTTTCACATTTTTGTGTCAACTTTTCCCCATTGTAAATTCCTACATCCACATTTATAATGGAAACTGACTATGAATCTTGTCACGCTGTAATTACGCCCTCCAACCAGTGGTGGCCCTGCAGTACTTCAGTCTCCCAGCTCCTCAGCCTGTACTGAAGAGAAACTCCTACACTCCAAACAATTCTACTCCTCTGCTTCCCAAACTGCCCGAAGTTTCGCTGTTTAACTATTAATTTAGAGTCAGCTGTGGCTCAGTTGGTAGCACCCTCGCCTGAATCAGAAGGTGATGCATTGCGATACATTGATGACTGTATCGGTGCCGTTTCCTGCTCTCGCCCTGAAATAGAAAATTTCATTCACTTTGCTACCAATTTCCATCCTTCCCTCACCTTCACATGGTCCATCTCCAACTCTTCCCTTCCCTTCCTCGACTTCTCTGTCTCCATCTCTGGGGATAGGCTATTGACAAACATTCACTATAACTTATCTCTTCCTATCTCGGCTCTATTTTTTCTCCCCTTGTCCAGTCTCTTCCCACCTACGTCCATGACTCTTCCGACGCCCTCCGACACTTTAACAGTTTCCAGTTTCCTGGCCCCAACTGTCTCCTTTTCACTATGGACATCCAATCCCTCTACAACTCCATCCCCCACCAGGATGGCCTGAGGGCGCTCCGCTTCTTCCTTGAACAGAGGCCCAACCAGTCCCCATCCACCACCAGCGTCCTCCACCTGGCTGAACTTGTTCTCACATTGAACAACTTCTCCTTTGACTCCACTCACTTTCTCCAAATAAAAGGTGTTGCTGTGGGAACCCGCATGGGTCCTAGCTATACCTGCCTTTTCGTGGGATATGTGGAACATTCTTTGTTCCAGTCCTACTCAGGTCCCCTCCCTCACCTCTTTTTCCGGTACATTGATGACTGTATCGGTACTGTTTCCTGCTCTCGCCCAGAACTAGAAAATTTCATTCACTTTGCTTCCAATTTCCACCCTTCCCTCACCTTCACATGGTCCATCTCCGATTGTTCCCTTCCCTTCCTCGACTTCTCTGTCTCCATCTCTGGGGATAGGCTATTGACAAACATTCACTACAAGCCCACTGACTCCCACAGCTACCTGGACTACACTTCCTCCCACCCCGCCTCCTGTAAGGACTCTATTCCATTCTCCCAGTTTCTCCGTCTCCGCTGCATCTGCTCTGACGATGCCACCTTCCATACCAGTGCTTCCGACATGTCTTCCTTTTTCCTCAACCGAGGATTCCCCTCTACTGTGGTTGACACGGCCCTCGACCGTGTCCGTTCTATCTCCCGCACTTCTGCCCTCACCCCTGCCCCTCCCTCCAGGAACCACGATAGGGTTCCCCTTGTCCTCACCTTTCACCCCACCAGCCACCACATTCAACGGATCATCCTCCGCCATTTCTGCCACCTCCAGCGTGATCCCACCACCAAACACATCTTCCCTTTCAGCATTCCGAAGGGACCGCTCCCTCTGCGACACCCTGGTCCACTCCTCAATCACCCCAACACCCCTTCCCCTTCGCCCGGCACCTTCCCGTGCAAGCACAGGAGATGCAACACATGCCCTTTTACATCCTCTCTTCCCGCTGTCCAGGGCCCCAAACACTTTTTTTTCTCTCTCCCACATGGCAGCTGTTGATGTTTCTGCCAGTGCCATTTACACTTCATCTAGAGTCATCTTTTGTTTCTTAACTTGTCCCATTACCATCTCCTTTTGCCTTCACCTGACGAAGGAGCAGCGCTCCGAAAGCTTGTGATTTCAAATAAAGCTGTTGGACTATAACCTGGTGTTGTGCGACTTCTCACATTTGTCCACCCCAGTCCAACACCGGCATCTCCACATCATCCTTTACATTGGGGAGACCAAACGCAGATTGGGTGACCGCTTTGCGGAACACCTCCGTTCAGTCCGTAAGGGTGACCTCAAGCTTCCGGTCGCCTGTCACTTTAATTCTCTGCTCCACTCCCACTCTGACCTCACCGTCCTCGGCCTCTTACACTGTTCCAATGAAGCTCAACGTAAGCTCGAGGAACAACACCTCATCTTTCGATTAGGCACTTTACAGCCTTCTGGACTCAACATCGAGTTCAACAATTTCAGACCATAACCACTGCCCCTATCATTTTTTTTCACTCTCTCACATGGCAGCTGTTGATGTTTCTGCCATTGCCATTTACACTTCATCTAGAGTCATCTTTTGTTTCTTAACTTGTCCCATTACCATCTCCTTTTGCCTTGCACCATCATCCCTTTTGCCTCTTAATTTCTCCTGCCTTCCATCCTATCACAAACCTTCCCTTTTGTTCTTTCCTCCCCTCCCCCTCTCCCTGCCCTTACACTTGCTTAAAAACCTGTTATATCTCCAACTTTTTCTAGTTCTGACAATCGACCTGAAACGTTAACTCTATTTCTCTCTCTACAGATGCTGCCTGACCTGCTGAGTATTTCCAGCATTTTCTGTTTTTATTTCAGAAGGTTGTGGGTTCAAGTTCCACTCCAGAGACCTGAGCACATAATCCAGGCTGACACTCCAGTGCAGTACCAAGGGAGTGCTGCACTGTCAGAGGCGCCGTCTTTCGGATGAGACGTTAAACCGAGGCTCCGTCTGCCCTCTCAGGTGGACATAAAAGATCCCATGGCACTATTTTGAAGAAAAGCAGGGGACTTATCCCAGTGTCCTGGCCAATATTTATCCCTCAATCAACATTATTTAATAAAACAGATTGCTGTTTGTGGGAGCTTGCTGTGCGCAAATTGGCTGCCACATTTCCTATATTACAACACTGACTACACTTCAAAAGTACTTCATTGGCTGTAAAGTGCTTTGGGACGTCTGGTGGTCGTGAAAGGCGCTATATAAATGCAAGTCTTTCTTTCTTTAACAACAATAACCTGAAGACTGGGGAGATCGACAAATATATTAAAAAACTCTTACATCCTTATTTGGACATGAAAGTCTGAAGAATATTAAGGGATAGTCAGGGTAATACCACAGGTAATGATAGAGAGTTGGCAGAAATATTAAATCATTATTTTGCTTCAGTAATTTAGCTCATTACTAATCTCATCATCCAATGTCATGTCCACCTGTTCAGGGAGATAGAACAGGTGGACATGATATTGGATGATGAGATTAGTAATGAGATAAGTGCATTTAAATTTTAAAAAGGGGATATATTAAATAAACTAATCAAACTCAAAGAGGATAAAACCCCTGGTCCGGATGGATTGCATCCACGCATTTTAAAAGAATCTAGGGAAGAGATAGCAGAGGCATTACTACACATATTTAATAATTCGTTAGAAAAAGGTGCAGTGCCAGAGGACTGGTGGATAGCTAACGTAATACCTATATTTAAGAAGGGGGATAGAACATGTCCAGGGAATTATAGACCAGTCAGCTTAACATCGGTGGTAGGAAAACTAATAGAATCCCTACTAAGGGAGAAAATAGAAGAACATCTAGAAACCAAAAACATAGTAATGAATATCGACATGGATTTCAAAAGGGAAAATCTTGCTTGATCAACCTTACTGAATTTTTTGATCTGGATTTTCAAAAGGCCTTGGATAAGGTACCCCATAATAGACTGATGAACAAGGTCAGAGAATGCAGTCAGGGGACAAGCAGCAGAATGGATTGCTGGCTGGCTTCAAGACAGAAAGCAGAGAGTAGGAGTAAAGGGTAGCTATTCACAGTGGCAGAAGGTGGGTAGTGGTGTTCCACAAGGATCAGTGCTGGGACCACTGTTGTTCACAATTTACATTAACGATTTAGACTTAGGAATCAAAAAGACAATTTCTAAATTTGTGGATGACATCAAATTGGGGGGGATAGTCAATACTGAGGAAAACTGCAACAAGTTACAGGAGGACATTGATAAACTTGCAGAATGGGTATATAATTGGCAAATGAAGTTCAACACAGATAAATGTGAGGTATTACATTTTGGTAGGAAGAATAGGGAGATCACTTATCACTTGGAGGGTGCGAGTCTAGGTGGGGTAGAGGTACAAAGGGATCTCGGAGTACAAATACACAAATCACTAAAGGTTGCGACACAGGTTAGCAAGGCCATAAAAAAAGCAAACCAAGCACTCAGGTTTATTTCTAGAGGGATAGAATTGAAAAGTAGGGAAGTTATGCTAAACCTATATCGAACCTTGGTTAGACCACACTTAGAGTACTGCGTACAGTTCTGGTCGCCATATTATAAAAAGGATATGGAGGCACTGGAGAGGGTGCAGAGAAGATTTACAAGATTTACCAGAAATGCGAGGGTATACATATCAGGAAAGGATGAACAGGTTGGGTCTCTTTTCTCTTGAAAAGAGAAGGCTGAGGGGTGACCTAATAGAGGTCTTTAAAATTATGAATAATTTTGATAGAGTGGATACAGAGAGAATGTTTCCACTTGTGGGGAAGAGCATAACGAGAGGCCATCAATATAAGATAGTCACCAAGAAATCCAATAGGGAATTCAGATAAAACTTCTTTACCCAAAGAGTGGTGAGAATGTGGAACTCGCTACCACAGCGAGTGGTTGAAGCGAATAGTATAGATGCATTTAAGGGGAGGCTGGACAACCATATGAGGGAGAAGGGAGTAGAGGGTTATGCTGATAGAGTTAGATGAGGAAAGACGGGAGGAGGCTCGAGTGGAGCATTAACTGGTTGGGCCGAATGGCCTGTTTCTGTGCCGTATATCCTATGTAATCCTATGTAATCCTATGTATTTTAGGACAAAAGAAGAAGAAAGCCAGTCATTTCTTGCTAGGTTTTTTTCTGGCCTTGATAAATTTGCCTCTCACCAAAGGGGCATGGAACAGGGGATTACAATGAGCTGCCAGCAATTCATTTACAATTGGCCCCATGAGCTGCCTATTTGGAAGCACTTTCCCACAGGGAGTGCCTGAGACAGGGTCAGGCCAGGTTAGAAACGGCTCCATCATCGCAGCTAAGCCTCACAGCCTGCTCACCCCCACCCAACAGCCCATCTATGAGGAACGCCACGGGAGATCAGTTAGTCATGATGTAATCTGCTCAGGGCCACACGGGGCCTCACTGGGAACTGCAATGAACCCGCTCCCTAATCATTGCTCACATCACACAAGAAGCTTAACGACAGCAGAAACAATGGGACTGTCGAGGCACGCTGAATCACAGCAAGTGAGTAACGGATAAAAGGATAACATTTCAGCAGCAGCCTGTGACGCTGGCAGTAAACATGCTTCTACTGTCAGAGTGTTGCAGGGTTACAAGCATCAGCCGGCTGTTCAGCCTCGAATAAACGCCAGCCGTTCAAGCAGTTGATCCAAGTCAGTGAAACGTGCCCATTTTGTTCAAAGTGACTGAGCAAACCATCTAGAAACAGCAAAGTCTGGACTGCTCACCTGCCACGCTGTTTGACTCCATTACCACTCAGCTCTCTGAATATCAAACTTACCAGCAATAAGAAAGAATGAATGAATGAACTCCCATTTATAGAGCGCCTTTTCACAACCCCAGGACATCCCAAAGCGCTTTACAGCCAAAGAGATACTTTTTTTGGAGTGTAGTCACTGTTGTAAGGTCCCACAAACAGCAATGAGATTATGAACAGATAACCTGTTTTAGTGATGTTAGTTGAGGGATAAATACTGGAGAGAACTCCCTTGCTCGTCTTTGAATAGTGTCATGTAATCTTCTGTGTCCACCTGAGAGAGCAGACGGGGCCTCGGTTTAACATCTCATCTGAAAGATGGCACCTCCGACAGTGCAGCACCCCCTCAGTACTGGCACTGGAGTGTCAGCCTGGATGATGTGCTCAAGTCTCTGGAGCAGGAGTTGAACCCATGACCTTCCGACTCAGTGCTGCCACTGAGCAGGGCTGACAATCACCTACCAGCGCACGATCCTTTCGGAGATTTCCACAGCTGAGCATAATTTCACAAGCCCGAGGGACAGCCGATACTGACAGTAAACGCAGCCTCAATCTTATTCATTTCACTGCAGAAGGATCGATTTGCCTTTACTCTCTCTTGTTGTAAAGCATTAAAATGCTTTGTTTAACACCGTATGAACAATCACTGAGGAAAACTGCTGGAACTGATCACGATTCAGGGTTTTTCGTTCCCTGGGTCTCGTGTATATTACAATTCTTTTTTATTAGTGTCAGACCGGGGTGATTGTCATGACACACAAGCTAAACTGGAATATCTGCTCTAAAAAGATAGAACCATTCGGTCCATCGCGTGGTGCTAGCTCTTCGACTGGAGTTATCCACTGTAATTCCATACCCCTGCCCTCTGCTCCACCAATATCAAGGCAGATTGTTGCTTCATCACCATCCCAATGAAATTCTGCTAGTCTGTACCAAAGCACAGCTGAAATGAACGCACATTAAGTGATTAATGTTTATTCAGAGACACGAACCAACGCCTAGGGACACCAAATAAAATAGTTCTTTCAGAACACTGCCATATTGGTATTGCACAGTGCATTCAAAAATAAAATACAATTCCAGCACTATTCTTCAGAAGAGAAACCGAGGATGAGCTGGACTGATCCGACAGCAAGTCCCGACTTTGCAGCGTTAGTCGGACAGGATAATTAAACACCGAGAATTTATCAAGTCTTTGCAAACGAAATAAAAAGGTCCACCGCAACTCTTGGAGCCCGCAGCTAGACCACTGAGAGCTCTCACTTCCTCTTACATCTGACCAGTGGCCAAGGAGCAATGGAGCAGTCTGCCGGGTGCCGAGATTTCTTCAACGCGAAGCATGTGGATTTGTTTCATGGATAGCACAGTGGCCTTGCTCCACAGACAGCAATTCCCTGCAAGACCCGTCCATGTTCTTGTGAAAGACTGGTTAGTTCGGGCAGGATCTTGCGAAATTATCGCACTAACCACTTTTCTTGAAATGACTTTGCACAAGGAGAGAATTAATCTTGTTCGCAGGATCATTAAGTGGTTTCCCCTCCCCAAAGGTTAGGTAATGCAATGGTGTTAAAATCCATCCAAACCTGATGAGATGAAGAGCATCATTCTCTACGCTATGGTGGGACTTCTGTGGAATGAGTTAGCAGCGCCTTAGGTTGCGAACAATGCTATTTAAGGGCAAGATCTTTCTAATGTAAACTTGAGCTCATCCAAAACTCGGCTGCCCGTGTCCTAATTCGCACCCAAGTCCCATTCATCCATCACCCCTGTGCTCGCTGAACTACATTGGCTCCCAGTTAAGCAACACCTAGATTTTAACATTCTCATCCTTGTTTTCAAATCCCTCCGTGGCCTCACCACTCCCCATCTCCGTAACCTCCTCCAGCCCTACAACCCTCCGAGAATTCTGTGTCCTCCAATTCTGGCCTCTTGAGAATCCCCGATTTTCTTCACTCTGCCATTGGTGGCCGTGCCTCAGTTGCCTAGGCCCTAAGCTCTGGAATTCCCTGCCTAAACCTCTCTACCTCTCTTTCCTCCTTTAAGACGCTCCTTAAAGCCTACCTCTTTGACCAAGCTTTGGTCACCTGTCCCAATATCTCCTTATGTAGCTCGGTGTCAAATTTTGTTTGATAATCGCTCCCACGAAGCGCCATGGGACGTTTTACTGCATTAAAAACACTGTATAAATGCAAGTTGTTGTTTAAAATAAAAAATATTTATTTTTTGTAAATACATGTTTATTTTTTAAATTAAAGAAAACAATTGAAGGTTGTGTAGCGATAGTAAAGGCACAGAATCCAGGCAAACAGATGCTATTGAATAAGATTCTGTATCTAGCAAATCCATGGGAACTCCTGGGGGAGCTTTCAGTAGCTTCCTGATAACCCTGGGAGTCCGAGGAATGCCTGCTGTATTTTGAAGCCATTCAGACCAGGGACATCTAAGGTTCAATTTCCAATTGGCAGTGAGTCAGTGATCCCAATTGCAGAAACGTAGTCTTAAGTCCCATCCAGGCTGACACTCCAGTGCAGTATCTGAGGGAGTGCTGCACTGTCGAAGGTGCCGTCTTTTGGATAAGACTTTAAACCGAGGCACCGTCTGCCCTTTCAGGTGGACGTAAAAGATCCCATGGCACTAAAAGAAAGACTTGCGTTCTTGGCCTCAGGACGTCCCTAAGTGCTTTACAGCCAATGAAATACTTTTAAACTGTACTCACTCTTGTGATGTAGGAAACACGGCAGCCAATTTGCACACAGCAAGGTCCCACAAACAGCAATGTAATAATGACCAGATAATCTGTTTTAGTGATGTTGTTTGAGGGATAAGTATTGACTAGGACACCGGGGAGAACTCCCTTGACCTTCTTTGAAATAGTGCCGTGGAATCTTTTACGTCCACCTGAGAGGGCAGATGGGGTCTCGGTTTAATGTTTCATCTGAAAGACGGCACTTCTGACAGTGCGGCACTCCCACAGTACTGCACTGGAGTGTTGTACTAGATTTTGTGCTGAAGTCTCTGAAGTAGGAGTTTGAACCCACAACCTCAGACTCAGAGGCAAGACTGCTACCAACTGAGCCACGGCTGGCACTATTGGAAGAAGAGCAGAGGAGTTCTCCCCGGTGTCCTGGCCAATATTTATCTCTCAATCAACATCACTAAAGCAGGTTATCTGGTCATTGCCACGTTGCTGTTTGTGGGACCATGGGCATTAGGACTACAGTTGTCCAAGCTACATCTGGACTGAACATCTCCAGGCTCTGGAGGGAAAAATCAGCCAGGATTGCACCTCCTTGACTGCTGTCCAGCTGGAAAGCGGTGTGGTGTGGAGGTCAAGCGATGACCCGGGTTGCCCTGCGATGCCCGCCAATGCGTAAGTGAGGTGCCAACCCTCGGTACCTGGGCGCCCTCAAGTAAGGTGCTCAACCATCGTTAGCGCCTTCAGGTTGTGACGGCAAATATCGGGGTGGGGGGGGGTAAAGGGTGGGGAATAAAACCCAAAGGAAATGTCCTTGGGGAAAGTATCGGACCCAGAACTGAATCGGTCGTTGGAGGTGACGCCGGCAGATATGAGTCGAGCAGCCCACTTTTTGTTTGTCATGTTTGAAGATTAAAATTGTGCTGTGCTGTGCTGCATTCTCATGTAGGAGTGATCTCCACGGTAACAGCAATCTCGGCAGAGGCAACCGTTTCCATGGTAACTCACACCGCACGCAAGAGAATATGAATCCCATACCTATATTGGTCCAACAGTTAACTGATGATTCTGAATTGGCTACAAGGCCTCTCCATACCTGCTGACTGCAAAATCCATCTTTTAAAATGGCCTCCTCCCCCCTTCAGCTGCAGTTCCCCCTAATAAACTTCCAAATTCACAGGAGCTGGGTCAAGACCAATGTCCCCTTTAAGCTGCGCAGCCGCGTAGCGCTCTGGACCCCCCCCCTCCCCCGTGCAGCCGGTTCGCCAGATTTTCAGTGGGAAAAACCGCGCATACGCTGTATTTTGAATGGGCCGCGCAGCCCCTTAAAGGGGCGGTGCACCAAAAAAAAATTAATGCGAACATTGGTCAAGGCATCGGGAGTTCAGGGCACCACACCTTAGGAAGGATATATTGGCCTTGGAGGGAGTGCAGCGTAGATTTACCAGAATGATACCTGGACTCCAAGGGTTAAATTACAAGGCGAGATTACACAAACTAGGGTTCCCCAGAATTTAGAAGGTTAAGGGTTGATTTGATCGAAGTTTTCAGGATATTAATGGGAACTGATAGGGTAGATAGAGAGAAACTATTTCAGCTTGTTGGGGAGTCCAGGACTAGGGTCATAGCCTAAAAATTAGAGCCAAGCCTTTCAGGAGTGAAGTTAGGAAACACTTCTACACACAAAGGGTGGTAGAAGTTTGGAACTCTCGTCCGCAAACGGCAGTTGATTCTAGGTCAATTGTTAATTTTAAATCTGAGATTGCTAGATTTTTGTTAACCAAAGGTATTAAGGGATATGAGCCAAAGGCAGGTACAGGAAACTCTTGTTTAACCGGCACCTAAATATCCGGAATTCGCTCTTAACCGGCAAAAATCATACTCCGAAAACTCCTCTCAAATAACCAGCAATGTTGCCGAGTCCGAGTCCGAGTCTCCCGCGAACGCCGAGTTAGTCAGTGGGGGTAGTTCTCCAAAGTGCCACTACTCGGCCTCCTGGCGCTGTCGGAAGTCCGAACACTGCAGTAACAGGAGTCTGATTCTCCCGCGCTGCCGGGAGTCTCACTTACTGTTAAGTAATTAAAGAGTTATGGATTACCCTCAACTGGCAGTACTGTACTTAATCAAGCATCTTCCACCATCCATTTAACACAACATTCTGTAGGTGAGTAACCAAATACTGTATACTGCACATTTCTTGATTTTTTTATGTTAAAAATAGCCTCGGTAGATATAACTCTCCGTTATCCGGAACTTTCGATCAACCGGCACCACGCCGGTCCCGTCGGTGCCGGATACCAAAGAGTTTCCTGTATATGGAGTTAGGTCACAGATCAGCCATGATCTCTTTGAATGGTGGAACAGACTCGAGGGGCTCAATGACCTACTCCTGTTCCGATGTTCCTATGGAATGACCAATCTGCGTATGTACATTTCTCACGTAGGACTTGTTTCCCTAAGTGGTGCATGTGATTCTCTACCTGTTGTAGACTTTTAATTAACTAGCCTATTTAATGGTCTCCCCCGACAGGTCTTTATGGGGAAGGTCACACGCACGCACGTCTGTGTTAACAAGAGACAAAATGAGTGAAAAACAAAGATACTGCGACGCACTGTGCAGTTTTCCCACAGGAAGAGTTGGGAGGGTTAATCTCGCCACTCTAAAGTGCAACCAGAGAGCAGGTCACATGTCCCTTCGCCAGGGTATGGCCACGCACTTCGACTAGATACTCTGTATTTGGTGCAGAGACTCCAAATTTTTATGCAAAATTGGGCTCTTCAGCTTTTCTCGGATCAACTCCGGGTTTCCGATTTGGAGGTGCGAGGGAACTGTTGACTTTGTAGCTGCTCCCTGCCCAGATTGACTTGTCTCTGTGGATAATACCAAACGAGCTTAAGGCGACGAATATCTGGGTCACTGCATTTTCAAGTAGCCATTGATGATAGGGATGTGCAATTACATTACAAAGTCTCATTACAGAAATCCTTCAACATTTCTCACAAATTCCACTCACTGAAGTAGCACTGGGGTAAATGTTACGATTTAACGTTCCTGATGCAGAGCATCGTGTGATGGGATTGTGCAACGGGAATTCTCGTCTGACTCGATGCTCACGCAATCTTCCAACCGGAGAGGAAACTGCGCAGGTAGCGATTCAGTCACATCAACCTCCGCGCTCGAAATCCTGATCTGTGCTCCAGTACAGGCTTTGCGCTGGCAATGTCTTCCGGAGAAGTGTTTGTGAGCTAAAAACAAATGGTCGCTAAATGCAAACCTTATGCTAAACCTTTATAAATCACTGGGTAGGCCCCAGCTGGAGTATTGTGGCCAATTCTGGGCACCACACTTTAGGAAGCATGTCAAGGCCTCAGAGAGGGTGTGGAGGAGATTTACCAGAACAGCACCAGGGATGAAGGACTTTAGTTACGTGGAGAGACTGAAGAAACTGAAGTTGTTCTCCTTAGAGTGGAGAAGGTTAAGAGGAGATTTGATAGTCATAGAGTCATAGAGTTATACAGCACAGAAAGAGGCCCTTCGGCCCATCGTGTCCACGCCGGCCATCAAGCCCTGTCTATGCTAGAGGTGTTCAAATTCATGAAGGGTTTTGACAGAGTAAATAAGGAGAATCTGTTTCAAGTGGCAGAAGGTCAGTAACCAGAGGACACAGATTTAAGATAATTGGCAAAAGAACCAGAGGTGACATGAGGAAAAAAAAATTACGCAGTGAGTTGTTGTGATCTGGAATGCACTGCCTGAGTGATTGGAGGAAGCAGATTCAATAGTAACTTTCAAAAGTGAATTGGATAGATACTTGAAGGGGGAAAAATGTGCAGGGCTATGGGGAAAGAGCAGGGGGAGTGGGACTAATTGTACGGCCTTTTCAAAGATCCGGTACAGGCATAATGGAGAAAATGGCCTCCTTCTGTGCTGTATCATTCTATGATTCTATGATATAAACCGTGTTGAAAAGCATCACTGCAGCGCCCGAGTGGGATGGCATTGTGACGAAATGGGCACGTGACTATTCGCCTTCACTCAAACAAAAGTTTGGCAAACACTATATTCATGAATAAAATGGTGCTGAGAAGGAGAGGAGCACGGCTCCGCAGTAGCTTTATGGAGCTGGATATTATTTGTTTCAGAGCAGCTTCCTTCCATGCAAGCCTCAGTCATCTTGGGGTAGGAGTGTCCATGCTCTTGGTCTTTATGAGCCATACACATGCTGTGGGTCCTTGGGGGACACGTACAAGGGCTACATTTCCATTCCTATTAATCTGCAGATATGGCTGGTTGCCGATACTAGCAGATCACAGAATTCTGATTTGGGCTTTGTCCACTAATGAGGCAACAGCACAAAGAGCAGCTCTTTCCAAATCTCCAGGCCCAGGAAAATCAAACAGGACAAACCAGTGAGTAGGAAATACAAGCGCAAATAGGACCAAGTTGCTCGAACTTCGAGAGAACTGACTGCCAAGGTTCGGGGATGCCTGGTACCCGCAGGCTGCAGTCGGGACACACTCCCCTCCCCTGCCCCCAGTCTCAGGGGAAATAGAACCATCCTCAGTCTGGAGATTGCCTGAGCACAGAATCGAGGCTTCTTACCTTGGCCAAGTGAGAATTGATCCATTTGGTGAAAGTTCTCTTCTGTACGGCCTCCTGCTCATCTGCAAAACATTGACGGAACAAATGTGAGAAACGTGGGAGGGAATCGATAAGATTTGCACACAAGCAAAGCAACACCTTTATGCCGGCTCTTGTCTGCAGGGTTTCAAAACAGCGGGGTTTACAGAAGGCAAATCAAGGTGAAAACAGAAAGAGCTGGAACTGGGATGAGATGCACATAGCAGGTGATGGAATACTTGGAGATAGGAAGATTGAGCGCAAACAGCTCCCCACTGCAGCAAGTCTTCAGACGTGAGGGCCCCCACCAAGGTTAATCATGGGGTCCCACTACCCAGATTCCTGCGTCCATGGTTATTTTTCCCTCATCCGCCATCACATATACGGGCTGATTTCTAGGTCGGCCGCCCGTTCTAGAAATCAACGGGTATGAAAATTGGGCGTTTCTCTAACGGGCAGCTGATGCACAATGCCAGGGCGGCAAGTTGAAAATCTACCCTGAAGTATCACTGGAGCTCATAATCCAGGCTGACACTCCAGTACTGCACTGAGGGAGTGCTACACTGTCCGAGGTGCCGTCTTTCGGATGAGATGTTAAACCGAGGCCCCTGCTGCCCTCTCAGGTGGACGTAAAAGATTCCATGGCACTATTTGAAGAAGAGCAGGAACGTTCTCCCTGGTGTCCTGGCCAAGATTTATCCCTCATCCAACACCAATAATTAATTGGTCATTCATCTAATCCCATTTGTGGGATCTTGCTGTGCTGCTGTGTTTGCCTACAAAATAACAGTGACTACACTTCAAAGGTAACTAGTGATTTAAGAAGCATTTCAGACTTCCTGAGGAGGTGATAAGGTGCTGTATGAATCCAAATTCTTTCTTTTCTATCTTCACAAAATACACACACCAGAAAGATCTTATCGTTCTCCTGTGCTATAATGGAGCAGGATTAAAATCAGAATAAAACAAAACGAAACACACAACTCAATATTGCAGCTTTTTGTTTGCGAATTTAAGCTACTGACTGGTTAGCACTGGTTAGTATTTCAGAGAGTTCACACAAAGAATTCCTGCAGAGAACGTTAAAATCAGCAAACCAACTTGCACAAACTAAAATAAAAGCTGGGAATACACAGCAGGTCGGTCAGTATCTGTAGAGGGAGAAGAGAGACACAAAAGGCATCAAGGGGTATGGGGAGAGAGCGGGAATATGCCATGATCATATTGAATGGTGGAGCAGGCTCGAAGGGCCCAATGGCCTGCTCCTGCTCCTATTTTTCTATGTTTCTATGTTAATGATTCAGGTGGAGGCCCTGTTAAAACGGATCTCCAATCTGTCCTTTTCGATTCACCCGTGCTGCTGAACCTGTTGTATATTTCTGGCATTTTCTGTTTTAATCGGCAATTTTGTTTCACTACATTTTTTCCCTCTAGAGATTTATAAACTACATCTGTCGTTTGCACGTGAACAGTTAACACAGCGGAAAACTAGCCACTAACATCAGCGTTTTTTTCAATGCAGATCAAAATGTCTGTTATTACAATCAATAAACTACAGTATTTGAAACAGCAAATCAAACATACTGTGACGGACTGGAATTTTGATACACTTCCACTGATTACAAAGGAAAACAAAAATAATAACAGAAGAGCAATACAATTAATGTATACAATAATCTGATATGCTCTATATAACAGTCTTAGTTCTTTAGATAACGCCAACCAACCATCTGGCCAACCACTTAGGAACTAATAAACATTGGAATTGCTGGACGAGAAAAGACCAAAGTCCACCGAGTTGGCCTTTTACCATCTGGTAGTCACGTGATACAACGATAATGGAGTTGTTGACTAATCACAGCGATCAATCTCTATCAATTAGTCTACAACAGACTCAGACATGAGGCGAGGAAACCCCCAGTGGTGGAGAGCTTTGGGAACCTTAGGTCCAAAGTCACCTATTCCTCTCGAGCCTGCTACACTTACCACATGAACATCCAGAAAGATATTTTTTTCTGATTGCCAGCCTTGGCTCTGTCTTGCCTCCGAATCAGAAGGTCGTGGGTTCAAGCCCCATTCCAAAGAAATGAGCACATAATCTAGGCTGACACTCCAGTGCAGTACCGAGGGGGTGCTGCACTGGCGGACGCGCCGTCTTTCAGATGAAATGTTCAACCAAGGCCCCATCTGCCCTCTCAGGTGGACGTAAAAGATCACTCTTGGCACTCTTGGAACAAGAGCAATAATGTCCGGGTCAGCATTAATCCCTCAACCAATACCTAAAACAGATTATCTGGTCATTTATTTCATTGTTGTATGTGGGAGCTTGCTGTGCGCAAATTGGCTGCCATGTTTCCCTACATTACAACAGTGACTGCACTTCAAAAGAATTTCATTGGCTGTAAAGCACTTTGGGATGACCCAAGGTCGTGAAAGATGCTGTATAAATACAAGTCTTTCTTTCTTTCTACGTCATGTCTCAAACAGTTCATATATTGTATCCCAAAATATTATTTTCTGAGAGAAATCTATCCAATTTGCATTTGAATGAATCGACACTATCTGCTGCCGCTGTCTCTAGGGAGCTGGTTCCACAGATTGACCACTCGTTCACTGAAATATTCTTTCCACAGATCAGTTTTGAGTTTACCCCCTCTCACTTATTAAATGCTAAGGAAACAGAGAAGGTTAAAAAAAATGTTTTTAAATCCAAACCGCTACGAAAGACTAATCTGCGATAAAAAGAGAAATTAGAAAAATATATTACAAGAGATATTGGGAGCAGGAAAAAGATTTCTTTTGGATGCTCATGGTAAGCAACAAAAAAAAGTGTAAGTCGGTCACTTGATAATGAGACAGCAAGAGATAAAAATAACAGGCCCGGAATTAATTTCTGTTACAGAGCAGCTCTGACTGGAGAAAGCAACATGATTTTTTCCCACAGCTAGATGGAGATTTTTACAAGTTTGTGGAGAAAATGAGATGTTTAATATAATATAGTATTCATAATTTTAATACACATAAGTGAGGGGGACCAGATGGAATGCATTCAAGAGTACAGAAGGAAATGCGATTAGAAAGAAAGACTTGTATTTATAGAGCGCCTTTCACGACCACCAGACGTCCCAAAGCGCTTTACAGCAATGAAGTACTTTTGAAGTGTAGTCATTGTTGTAATGTAGGAAACGCGACAGCCAATTTGCGCACAGCAAGATCCCACAAACAGCAATGTGATAATGACCAGCTAATCTGCTTTCATGATAAATATTGGTCAGGACACCGGGGATAACTCCCCTGCTCTTCTTCAAAAAAGTGCCGTGGGATCTTTTACGTCCACCTGAGAGAGCAGACGGGACTTCAGTTTAATGTCTCATCTAGAAAGACAGCACCTCCAACAGTGCAGCACTTCCTCAGTACTGCCCTGGAGTGTCAGGCCTAGATTTTTACACTCAAGTCCTGAAGTGGGATTTGAACCCACAGCCTTACATGACTCAGAAGATGAGGGTGCTACCAACAGAGCCACGGCTGACACATTAGGAGTGATTGAAACATTCACACCTGCTATTGTTGCTCCTGATTATCCTGGGATTTAGAGATATATTAGCTTGAGAAATTTAGTCAGAAAAAAAACCTTTTAAATCTAAATAGAGAATTCAAAAACATCTAACTGAAGTCAAAACAACCAGGACCGATGAAGAGGATGTTGTGCCCGACAGATTTATTGGAATTCTAAGATGATGTGGCAGAGGTTAAAACAACTGGTCACTCAGAAAGCACGAGACAAGGTGCCTCACAAGAGGCTTCGGGCTATTATCTTGCGATAAAGGAGGATACTGTAAAGGTACTAAATAACAATAAATCGGCTAAATCACAGAAAGAAAGGAGCAGTGACTAATTGTAGCAGTAGTATGTGAACTGCAATTGCAGTGGTAATAATAAGTCAGAAATTGCAGCAGTAAATGCTGAGCAGCAATTGCAGTAGTAATAATTGCCAATGTATCAGTCGTAATCAGGCAACAATGGCAGTAGTAATGACAATATTGAGGAGCACCCTAGCCTTCAGCCTTGGGATGTCTGATCTTCACAATCGGGTAAGTTCACCAAAATGACCATCCCAGTGGGGAGCAGTGCTCAAGGGCAGGTCAGAGAATTGCCTCTGCAGTGTGGTCGCCCTATCCCTGACCTTTTTAGGGTGGGATATGTGTCGGTGCAGGCTCGATGGGCCGAAATGGCCTCTATCTGCACTGTGGGGATTCTGTGATTCTTTGTTCCTTTTGAGCGTGGCTCTCTGTTGGGGGCATGGGATTGGTGAATTTACTCTTGGATGAAAGTATTACAAAGGTGAGATGAAGCTCCCCGGTGTGTGACTGAGTCGTACAAACCAGAAGGTCCCGGGTTTGATTCCTAATCCTGTCGATCAGCCTGACTTCAAGCCAGGCCTCAGCTGGAAGGCTGCAGTCAGGGAAGGGTATCAATCAGCCAGGATTCCTGCTCGCGCTAGCTGTCCATTGCCTCCTGCGCGCGGCTGTCAGGGACGCACAGGATCTGGCTTGAGGTGATGGCCCCCATGGTCAAATGACCCGCACACACTCACTTTCTAACCCTGAGCGTCAGAAATGGAGGTTGACACAACACCCGCTGGACCCTATCCCGACCAGGAGGAGGAGGAGACAATAAAACAAGACACAAATGAAATCGGAGGGTGACTCTGCGTGCGCCTGCCGTTCATAAACCAACTCCGAGCGGCCTACTCACAGGGCGGACCGGCAGAGGGACATGTACAGGACCCCTGCCCACTCTCTCATCAGGGACCGTGCTGGAGTGAGCAAGGAAAGAACCATCACATGCATGGGGTTCAGTGGCGGAGCTGGGTTTGGCCGACTGCGGGGTGGGGGGGGGGTCGACCTCGAGCTTTGGCCGACGAGGTGGGAAGAGGACCGAGCTGGGAACTTGGGGATGGGCATCAGAGGTTCCTGGGAGCAGAATGGAGGCGGTCCTCCAAAGCCCAGTTGGCCAACCTCAATATGGTTGAGGGGTTATGAGCCCCCTCCCTGAACTCCCCTTACTGGCTCCGCCACTGGGTGGGATTAACAACAACAACTTGCATTTATATAGCGCCTTTAACGTAATAAAATGTCCCCAGGCGCTTCACAGGAGCATAATCAGACAAAACCTGACACTGAGCCACATAAGGAGATATTAGGACAGATGACCAAAAGCTTGGTCAAAGAGGTAGGTTTTAAAGGAGGAGAGAGAGGTAGAGGCGGAGAGGTTTAGGGAGGGAATTCCAGAGCTTAGGGCCAAGGCAGCTGAAGGCACGGCCGCCAATGGTGGGGCGAAGGGAGTGGGGGATGCGCAAGAGGGCAGAATTGGAGGAGCGCGGAAATCTTGGAGGGGTATAGGGTACAGAGATAGACATCAATGAGGCCATGGAGCAATTTGAAAACAAGGATGAGAATTTTAAATCGAGGCATTGCTGGAGCAGGAGCCAATGTAGGTCAGCGAGCACAGGGGTGATGGCGAATGGGAATTGGTGCGAGTTAGGATATGGGCAGCAGTTTTGGATGAGCTCAAGATCCATTAGAAAGAAGCCTTGTTTCTAACTGACCCATCATTTAAAACATGGGAAATACTTCGATGGTGCAGTGAAACAGTGCATCCCTGTGGGTCAGTAGCGCCGTATTAATAGCACAAGTGAACACAGGTGACTACAAAGTACACCACGGGATGACCTTATGACCTGCTCTGTGACCCAGTAAACCTGGGCAGAGATTGCCCCGAGACTGCGCTGGTACCGCAATGGGTTACTGAAAACAGGTACAACTGCAAAGGCCTTTACGCGTGTTATTAGCGTGATAGTACGGCTTCTGTTATGATCAGGCGTGAAGCTACTACTGCTATCGTCATGCCCTGAAGTAAAATACCACTGGTTCAGTTATGCCTCCTGATTTTAACAACTGATTCCTGTTCCACTTTGCACTTTTCCGTCTGTCAGATGGAGTTGGGCTGTCGACAAGGGCTGTGTTTAAATTAAATCAAAGCAGCTTGCTGGAGCAGTGTTTAAGGGCTGAATGGAGCTGCTTCCAACGCCACCGCACTCACTCCCAGCTTTGGAAGATCATTGGGAAGCACCATTAACGACCTACCCACTCCCATTTTTAGTGCACAATAAATTATTTGTATTTTACAGGACATGGATTAAAACTGTAAAGATGCCATTCTGCTGAAGCACTCACAGCACAGGCCAGCTGATTTGAGCGCGCTGTGCAACACTGAACACAGAAAGACAATCTGTGCTCAGTTCCAGGGGATTCTGCTCCCGCTGACAGGACACACGTTCAAACGAGCAGCTCCTTTGCAAATATCAAAAGAGCCTGCCTGATTGACAACTCACCGCGGAGGTACTGAAAGAATCCGGTCACCAAGTTCAGTGATGTCACCCTCTTCCCAGAGACTCCCTTGCTGCTGGCCATTATGCGTGACGCATCTTGGAATGAACCAGTTTTCCGTGGGTCCTGCCGATCCTGAGGGAGTTTGATTCTGCTGGAATATCCTCCGCTGTTCAAAGTGCCTCGATGGGCACACAGAGTCCGCTGCCTCCTCCTGTGAAAGATGTGCTCCCCGCGAATCTAACCACGCGCGAATCAGGCTTCCACGCCGAGGCTGCGGGTCTTCTACTGTTTACACAATCTTGCTGCACTTTCTCCCGCAGCACACCGCCGACGGAAGGTTAGAATAGCAGGCGACAGGCATTAATCCGTGATCTCCAGTTTTCGGGAGAAGGCTGCCCTTGTAACCATGACAGTTAGAGTCAAGAGCTGCAGCGACCAAACACTCTGGCAGATGGGCTCTCAGCAGACGCACACACACACACACACACACACACACACACACAGCCTGAGCACGGACTGCAGAGGACTGACAATGAACTGGTTTCCTGCTGCAGTGATAGTTCTGCTCAAGCATACAGAGCATCTCAGAGAAGATTTGCAACAGAATTCACCCTTCGTGTAGTTCCCCCAAGCTTCCACTGCATGCCTCCTGTTTCAGGAATGCAGAGTGAGTGCTGAATGCATTTTCACACACACAAAAAAAAATGATGCATCGTTTTCATTTATTTAAAAAACAAATCGAAGCCAACACTTTACATCTCTGCACAAACGCAAAGTTTTAATGAAGCTCATAAGCCAGGAATGTAAACTGGGGTCTCTGTGGCTTCCCCATTGATTAGTGCTTGCAATCCACGGGCCGCTAGAACTGACTGGAATGCAAACCATCCACTTTCCCATCTGCACACAGTAAGACAATAATTTGCCGGCAATGGTGGTTAAAGGAGTAATTCATAGTCTGTGTGCACCGACGATTCAAGCTCACGTTTGTGGTGTTCTTATAAAATAGGAACAGGAGGCCACCCAGCTCCTCGAGCCCGCCCTGCCTTTCAATGAGGTCATGGCTGATCTGTAGTTCAACTCCATCTACCCGCCTTGGTTCCATAAACAACAAAACTTGCAATCAATTATTTAAAATTTTTGAATCAATGTCCCAGAGGTGAAAGGCAGTGTTCCACGGAACGAATGCGCAGAATTAAAATTTACAGAAATGAGGTCGGGTGGGGGAGTGGGGATTTTAACCCCAATAAAGGGCAGGTTTGGGTTGGGTGGGATGTTAAAATGTTACAAATCTGAATCCCCACCCCAACCGCCTTCCGATCTTCGCCCACCGACCGTTCCGATCTCCCCCCGGCTCTTCCGATCTCCCCCCCCGAGGCCTCCGATCTCCCCCCGGCTCTTCCGATCTCCCCCACGAGGCCTCCGATCTCCCCCCGGCTCTTCCGATCTCCCCCACGAGGCCTCCGATCTCCTCCCGGCTCTTCCGATCTCCCCCACGATTCCTCCTGAGGCCTCCTCTCCCTCCCTCCCTCCCTCCTCTCCCCGACTGTGGCCTGGTGCCGAAGGCCTACCGGCCCGACAGCCAGCCAGCCTCTCAATCTGAAACGGAGACAAAAATTGCTAATCAGATCCTGCCATTAAATTCGGCCGGACCTGAGGGAAACCTGTTCTTCCGGGTTTCCCGACATCAAAGCAGCACCCCCACCCCCCCCCCGCCCCCACCCCCCCCGCCCCCACCCCCGCTCCCTCCCCGCCTCCGAGTTAATAAGCAGCCCGAGGTGTATGCAGGTCATGGGACCAATTTTAAGCTCGAGAAGCACAGTGCGACCGGAGGAGAGGTGTGCCCGCTGTCCCAGGCCACTAGCATGGCCCAGATGCACTCCCAGCACAAGCCCCTTCCCCTCAGGCTGGCTCCACTCCTGGCAACTGGCGTTGAGGGCTACTAGCTGCTGGAGAGCCTGAGGCCCGAAGCTCAGCCGAGCACGGGGTGGGAGATTGTGAGACTTGCTGTCCTACCTCATTGGGAGCGTTTCCAGAAGCTCCCACTGACCCTTCCTGGGGGGGGGGGGGGCAGAGGGAATGGGGGTGCAGGCTGGTTTAAGTTTGTGGGGACAGGAGGAGCTGTGACACATCGCTGGTTGTTGAAGGTCCATCTGAGGCTCCCCATGGCTAAGCGGCCAGAAAGCCGAGTGGATGTCCACTGACCTGGGGGGAATGTGGGGGGTCGGGGGTGGCGGGGTGGGGACATGTGGGGGAAGGCGGGAGTGTGGGGACGTGGGGTGGTGGGAGGCACGGTCTCCACTCAGACGGGGGAGGAGACACTCCCCTGTGTAAAAAAAAATCCACCCCTCAGTCCTTAGGCCTGAACCCCCAGCTCCTCCTTACTGAGCACCAAGGTGTGAGGAGACCTCACCGTTAACCCCCACACTCACCACCCCCCATGTTAATGGCATGCGGAGGAAGTACGGGAGGCACACTATCTAAGCAAGCTCTTTCTAAGGAGTTGCTCAGTAATTCTGGTCTCTCCGACCCCCCAGGCCTGTTTTACGAGGGATGCCAAGACTCCTCGGCTTGCCCAACATCCCCTCAGTAAAACCACCAACTCCCTCACGGGAATGGAGGAAAGAGCCAGAGTGGCAGAAGCCATTTACAGAGTGAGGGGCACTCGACAAATCCAGGATGTGAGATTTACAGTCACAGGGCGGGTATACAATCTTAGAGCCAAAAAGGAGGCCATTCGACCCATCATGCCTGTGCCGGCTCTGAAAGCGCTATCCTATTAGTCCCACTCCCCTGCTCTTTTGCCACCTGTACCTGACACATCAAGCCAAAAAAAGCACATGGCAATTTCCAGGTGATATATTTCTGGCTCAAACTCTTCTCCCTTTTAAAAGCGTTGATAAATCAGAATTATTTTGTTATTCACTTGTTTTTGGTTTTCCCCTCTCCCATTCTATCCCGTGCCTCTCCCCTATCCCACATTTGGTTTATTGATTTTCCTTTTCCAAACAATTAACTTCTTTCCAGTTTATCGTAGCGTTTACAATGATCGGGGTGGGGGGCGGAAATGTTCATTTTTAGCAACATCCAAAGAGATAAATAGGAAATATTGGCGAATAAGGAGTGGAGCAGCTCGATGCGCCCTTTGGGTTGGATCGAGGTGACAAAGAATTTCAGCGTAAATCCTCACGTGATTGACCTTACTGAAGTGGAGTAGCCGTGTGTGAGAAGCAAAGTGAAGCTGAGATGTGAGAACCAGCGGCTGAAGGTTGGGTTCCCGAACGCCGCACCTGTCACCGCTTACACCGGTTACAGCTTCACTCCAGGAGCACAGGCTCGGAATGTGGGATCTCTCGATCCACAGGCAGGACGGGGTGGGGGAACAAGGTCCTCAGGAGGGAGGGGGTGGTAGATGGAGGTCCTCAAGAGGCAGGGTGGGAAATGGAGGTCTCCAGGAGGGAGGATGGGAGATGGGGGTCCTCAAGAGGGAGGGTAGGAGATGGTCTCCAAGAGGGGAGGGTGGGAGATGGAGGTCCCCAGGAGGGAGGGTGGAGGATGGGGGTCCCCAGGAGGGAGGGTAGGAGATGGTCTCCAGGAGGGGAGGGTGGGAGATGGAGGTCCCCAGGAGGGGAGGGTGGGAGATGGAGGTCCCCAGGAGGGGAGGGTGGGAGATGGAGGTCCCCAGGAGGGGAGGGTGGGAGATGGAGGTCCCCAGGAGGGAGGGTGGGAGATGGGGGTCCCCAGGAGGGAGGGTGGGAGATGGGGGTCCCCAGGAGGGAGGGTGGGAGATGGAGGTCCCCAGGAGGGAGGGTGGGAGATGGGGGTCCCCAGGAGGGAGGGTGGGAGATGGGGGTCCCCAGGAGGGAGGGTGGGAGATGGGGGTCCCCAGGAGGGAGGGTGGGAGATGGAGTTCCTCGAGAGGGAGGAGGTGGGAGAACAAGGTTCTTGAGAGGGAGGGTAAGGGATCTCGAGCCTCAGGCAGAAGCTGCGAGGTTGGGCAGATCTGGCTAATTAGTGAGGGACAACAAAAGAAACACAGAACAGTGAGGAGAATAACCTTGTAGATCAGCTACGCTGCTCCAGATGAATCACCCTCTGCTCGTACTCCGAGTAAAAGAAAGAACTTGCATTTATATAGCACTTTTCATAACCTCAGGACATCCCAAAGCGATTCACAACTAAAAAGTACTTTTGAAGTGTAGTCACTGTGGTAAGTTAGGGAAACTCATTTGTGTACAGCAAGATCCCACAAACAGCAATGTGATAATGATCAGATAATCTGTTTTAGTGATGTTGGTTGAGGATAAATATTGGCCAGGACACTGGGGATAACTCCCTTACTCTTTTTCGAAATAGTGCCTTGGGATCTTTTACGTCCACCTGAGAGGGCAGACGGGGCTTCGGTTTAACGTCTCATCTGAAAGACGGCACCTCCGACAGTGCGGCAGCAGAGAACTTTGTGTCTAACGAGCCCTACCACTGAACCGGAGGCAGAAAACTATTCCTGTGGGAGTCATCTTTGTGTATGTGCACAAAAAGTACTGCACCCGTCATCACTTTCTCTACTCCTCCCTGCCCCCTCCCAAATTATCATGGGGCGGGGGGGAGACATTTCCACCCGCGAACACGAATTTGGGGCCCAGAACAATTGGCCTTGTTTATGCTCCCTTAAACGCATTATCATGCTGGGATCATTTTATACCTTGTTCCAAAGTAAAGCTATCTGTATCAACACAACTTAAACACTCCCTGAGTGCAACAATGATTTAAATGGGTAAAGTAACAGGAAACTAAGAATAAATGGCAGGAGATTAAGTGTCACTTTTTCCATACTGTTACTGCACAACAAGCCCTTTCTACTCACTGTAGTATATTAAGACGTTCGAGCAGTTTCAATCGCCTTTTGTTCATATTACACTGATATCATTCAGCACTAAAGTTCAGCTTCAGACTTTTGTAAACAGTTAGTGATCATGTAGCATGTTAAACTGGTGGCTGTTGTTTCACTTTCTATGCAAGAAGACCTATTGAAAAGGGAGTCTTGCTACCAGAACCACTTTTATAGACCGACAACAAACGATAACTAACTCAAACATCCTTGATGTTGACTTTTAAAGAGCAACTTTAAATAAAAATCAGCCTCAGGAGAGTGCTACTAACTGAGCCAAGCTGATGGCCTCTGAATGAGAAGGTTGTGGGTTCGAGGTCCCACTCGAGGACTTGAGCCCATAATCTAGGCCGACACTCCCAGTGCAGTACTGAGGGAGTGATGAGACGTTAGATCGAGGCCCCGCCTGCTCTCTGAAGTGGATGTAAAAGATACCATGGCACTATTCAAATAAGAGATGGGGAGCTTTCGCCATTATCCTGGCCAATATTCATCCCTCATGCAACACCACTTTAAAAAAAAGTAGATTAACTCGTCATTTTTTGTTTGTGGGATCTTGCTGTGCGCGTTAGCCTACAAAACAATTGGCTGTGAATGTTTTGGGAAATCCTGAGGACATGAAAAGCACTATATAAATGTAGGCTCTCTCTTTCTAATTGCAGCTATTCAGCCCATTGGGCCTCCATTGCCATTCAATCAGATCATGGCTGATCTGTACCTCAACTCCATTTACCCACCTCAGCTCCATATCCCTTGATACCCTAACCGAACAAAAATCTATTGATCTCAGTCTTGAAAGCTCCAATTGTCCCCCAGCATCTACATCGTTTGTGTGGAAAAAGTGCTTCCTGATTTCACCCCTGAACGGCCTAGCTCTGATTTTAAGATTCTGCCCCCTTGTTCTGAATTCCCCCACCAGAGGAAATAGATTCTGCGTATCTACCCTATCGAATCCTTTTAACATTTTAAACACCTTGATCAGAGAACCCCTCACCCTACTAAACGCAAGGGAATACAAGCCATGTTTATACAATCTGTCCTCATAATTTAACCCTTTAAGCCCTGGTATCATTCTGGTGAATCTGTACTGTAACCGCCCCAAGGCCAATACATTCTACCTGAGGTGTGGAGCCCAATACTGAACACAGTGCTCCAGATGGGGTCTGACCAAGGCTCTGTACAACTGAAGCATCACTTCCTCCCTTTTGTATTCCAGCCTCTTGAGATAAACCTGTCCATTAACTTTTAATGATTTGTGTACATGGACACCTAAATCTCCTTGCTCCTCTACAGTTCTAAGTTTCTCGCCATTTCGAAAATAGTCTGGAGTGATTACACAGACACTAAGAGAGCTATGTGGGGCAAATGACTACATTTCGATAAGTGTTAAACTCAGATCCTCTATAAAGTCAGACTCAGCTACCCCTCCAAGCTAATATCCTCCGATGTTGAATTACATAGAATGTACAGCACAGAAACAGGCCATTCGGCCCAACCAGTCTATGCCAGTGTTTATGCCCCACCCGATCCTCCTCCCACCCCTCTTCATCTCACCCTATCAGCATAACCTTCTAATCCTTTCTCCCTCATGTGTTTATCTAGCTTCACCTTAAATGCATCTATGCTATTTACCTCAACTACTCCCCGTGGTAGCGCGTTCCACATTCTAATCACTCTCTGGGTGAAGAAGATTCTCCTGAGTTCCTTATTGGAGTTATTAGTGACTATCTTATATTTATGGCCCCAAGTTTTCGTCTCCCCCACAAGTGGAGACATCTTCTCTACATCTATCTTATTAAAACCCTTTCAGAATTTTAAAGACCTCGATCAGGTCACCTCTCAGTCTTCTCTTGTCTAGAGAAAAGAGCTCCAGCCTGTCCAATCTTTCCTGATAGTTGTAACCTCTCAGTTCTGGTATCATCCTTGTAAATAATTTTTGCACCGTGTCCAGTGCCTCTATATCCCTTTTATAATATGGAGACCAGAACTGTGCACAGTACTCCAAGTGTGGGTTAACCAAGGTTCTGTACAAGTTTAACATAATTTCTCTGCTTTTCAATTCTATCACTCTGGAAAGGATAGAAGGACTCGCTGTTTAAACAAAATATTTAAAAATGAGAAATGTAACCAAGCAATGACAGTTATCACTCATGGTCTAACAGGACGACAAGATATCACCTCCTGTAGCAATTCTGGGAGTTAAAATTCCACTGCAGGCTAACTTTAGTTGGTTCTGAAGGGTTAATATCGCCGTTAAAATGATGCAGAGAAATCAGACGCAAATGCATTAACTAGTGCGCCAGGGAGAGGAATTTTAACCGCCTGATCTGTGTGGTCATGGGGGAGTCGGCCCCTTAAGTCATTTTCTCTAACAGGCGATACCTCGAAATGTAAAATCCTCTATAACTACAGGAAGATGCACACAGGGATACTGTGCGAACAATCTGCTCGCTCAAAGCCAGCCAGTTCAAAGGAGTGAAGGTTATCCTCGCTCCAGTTAACAGGCACATTTTAGGGAAGCTGCAACCTCTGTATCAGGAAATGTGCAACCCTGAGCCTTCCTGAAACCATTGGGTTGTTTTGATTGATGCTAAGTGTTTGGAACTTGTGATTTTCCAGCAGATCTGTGGCCCTGTGTAGAATTTTTATGTTCTCCCTAATCTTTCCAAAGCCAATTAATTACCGCTTTTGATTTGCTTTCTAGCACCTCAGCTGTCTTCATGTAGTAACCATAGTTTCTCACAAGCTGTGTGCCCACAACAACACAGTGTTTTGTCAAGGAAACTCCCACCCAAGCTGCATTATCCTTCAACTGGTCACCACGGCAACCGGTCTCCTAACAACTCGGTTCTTCCCGTTCCTATTCTTAACACTCAATGCCATCTGAAGCCCACAATGCTGCTGGAAAGAATCAGGTTTTACTGACACGGTAACAGAATGCGCTGTCAGAAAAACAGAGTGACATTATTATCTGTGCCAAATGGAGGAGCAGCGGAAGTGCAAACGAAGAAGGTTCCAGAAAACCAGCGGGAAACCTCCGCTAGAAACGTAAAGGGGCAACAAGAGCGTTAAGAAGACATCTTGCCCACCCCAGAGTGGTGATTTGTAGACTTTTAGGCTTCAGCCGTGACCAATGTTTTCAGTGGGCTTGTGGAGTGAAACAAAACAGAAATACACTGCAGGGCTCTGTGCTTCAAATCAAGATATTGACCTTTATAACACTCACATATATCCAGCTATAATAATACTTCAAATATCTTACCCCTGCACACACTTCCTGTCCATTTCTTTCCTATAAGTTCCTATGCTCACTTTATAATGGAAACTACCTATGTAAACTTGTCACGCTGAAATTATATCCTCCCACCAGTGGGGGGTGCTGCTGCGCCACCACTGGTAGGAGAGTGTAATTGCAACCTGACAATTTCCGTTGTGGATATAGGGATTTATAATGGAAACATAAAAATAAGGGCAGAATGTGTGACTTTAAAATGGAGACTGAATTATATCTGTGCACCTTGATCCCCCGGCCCTCTAACCATGCTTCACCTGAAGACCACACTTGGTCTCAACTCCCATGAGCAACTCCACAGGAGATCAACTGGTGTATATATAAAGGCAATTGGCAAGTCAACAAGCTACAACAACAACTTGCATTTATATGGCGCCTTTAACGTAGTAAAATGTCCCATGGTGCTTCACAGGAGCGTAATGAGAGAAAAACTGACACCAATCCAAAGAAGGAGATATTAGGACAGGTTGATCAAAGACGTAGGTTTTAAGGAACGTCTTAAAGGAGGAGAGAGGGCTGGAGAGGTTTAGGGAGGGAATTCCAGAGCTTAGGATCCAGATAGCTGAAGGCACGGCCGCCAATGGTGGAGCGATGGAAATCAGGGATGCGCAAGAGGCCAGAATTGGAGGAATGCAGAGATCTGAGGGTTGTAGGCCTCAAGGAGGTTACAGAGGTAGGAGAAATTAGTCAGGGTTCCTGCACCTGATCAGCATCTAGTGATCCCTGCTAGTCATAGTAAGTGAGAAAAGGAGCTTGGCCAACCACGATGCCTCCACAGTTGAATTGCCAGCTGCAACTCACTGTCGGCGCTGACACACATGGAAAACACAAGGAAGAGGGGAAAAAAGAGGAAACTTGCATTTACATAGCGCCTTTCACATCCTCAGGATCCTCATCCATGCCCGAGCTTCCGCTACGTATTCTGGGCGCGGGAGGGTCCCTGCCGGCAGAGTGAAGTCCAGAGATTACCCATCATGGGCAGGAATGGGCAGGCTCGAGCTGGCAGAGCAGAGGGTAGCTCGAGGGGCCTGTTGGTGTCGTGGTTATGTTACTGGACTAGTAATTCAGAGACTATGGCCACGATTTCACCAACCGAGGTGGGTCCAGGGCGGCCGGGTTCAGAGTCGCGGTCCCAGCCCACTGCCTACTGCAGCCCACACTCGCCAAGCGATTTTCCGTTGATGGGGCTTGTTAAGCCCGCCCTGCGAGGTTCCCGGCCAATTAACAGGAAGCGGGTCTGATTACATCATTTGATGACACTTCATCAGCCGGTTTCCTTAAAGGGGCCATGTCCAAATTGATCTTGACAGTTCTGGGGTCAGTCTCCTACAGCATTGAGGTGCTGCAAACACTGACAAGCACTGCACAGAGGTGCACGGCTGCACCCAGGCTCTCCCATGACTCCCTCCATATGCTTATGGAGGGAGTCACAGCACGCAGGGAGGTCCTCTTCCCTTTCGATCGGTGGAGGAAACCTCCCCAGGAGATTAACGCAGCCTGGTTGCACATTGCACAGGAGGGCACAAGCAAGGATGTCGTCAGGAGGACCAGGCTGCAGTGGCGCAAACCTTTCAATGATCTCATTAGATCACGAAACGTTACTGCCAAGCCACACTCAACCTCATCCTGCTGTGCCACTCATAACATCCCTATCACTCTGCCTTCCCTACCCTACTCCTGCACATCCTTACTCACACCAACTTACCTTGCACCTCCACCCATCCCTCTCTATCTACATTATCACTTCCCCATCTCACTAGCCACCCCTCACACTCATCCTTAACCTACTGCATGCATACCAACTAACAACACACAAGGGTAGGCACCTGGGTGTTTTAGCCAATGTTCATGTGAAGTTTCTGTTAATGTGTTGTCAAACATTGAAATCTATATTTTCAACACCTTACCTTATTGGACAGATCTGTGCGCACCTTTGGATGTGTCTTAGTGAGTTCCAGCGAATGTTGAGACATAACTCCCCCCCCCCCTCCAATTGTGATGAGTGTGAAAGGAGTGGCTTGGACATTGTAGGGATGCTTTATGGTGCTGGTGTGGGGTGGTGCCAACCTGGTGCATCATGTGGGAGCCAGGGTCTACAGCGGCAAGTGAAGTAAATCTGGCCATGGTGATGCCTCCCGGGCAGCAATGTGATTAGGTGCTGATGCCCTGTGTCCTGTGCAGCATCAGGTGATTGCAGAGAGGTTGGTATTGTTGTTGGTGATGTTGGTGTGCCTGGTGATGTTGGTGTTGGGGCTGATCATGAAGGGATTCAGAGGACCAAGGTGAGATTCTTTCAATGGCACCGATGGCTGGAATAGATGGCAGCTGAAGTTGAGATGACAGAAGCGATCTGTCACCGGTGAGAGAGCTTGCTCCAAGGAGGTGATAGTGGATAGAGAGTTTACTCCAAATACTTCCAAACTGCATAAAGCTCAAAAGTGTCTTCCAAGTCCTGAAGGCTCAAGCTTCTGACATTGGAAAGTGACCAGCTGTGAAATGGGAGCTTTCATACCACTTTTGCAACTGTCACCTATTCACAGCAATGGGGAGACATCGAGAACCCGACCTACTTACCTGACGTGATCTCCGAATGACGTGAAGCCCGTTAAAAAAGTGGGAAAATAGAAATGGGCTGGCAAAATAGTAGTTAACAAGCGTTTAACAAGAATTTAACTGTCTTAAGTGCCTCCCCCGCCGCTTGGTGTCGGGACTGTTCTGAAATCGCAGACCCGACACTTTGGAAGCTTACATGGAGGTGGGTTTGGAGCGGGTTCCCAACCCACTGTCAATCAGTTCGATTTTGACAGCGGACCCGCCTCAGAACCCGTACTCTCAGCGCCGGCAAAATTGCGGCCCATGAGTTCAAATGCCACAGTGGCAGATTTGAGAATTTGAATAAGTAAGAGTGACCATGAAGCTGGTGCTAGCTGTCTACTTTAATGCCCGCTCCCTGTATCCTTTTCGTAGAATCAAATTAAATGACCGGAAACTAAAAGGCTGACGTAATAAAAGGCCTTGTTAGTGGGTCGTTAGATCGGATTGTTTTCTGAAGTCAGTCATTACTGAGGCTGAACTCCTGAGAGTCCTGGTGTGAGGTGGGAACGCACACAGCGCGGGGCGAATGTTTTTTTTTACTGGCACAGCGCAGCAATCGTGACCCAGAATTACACCCAGCAAACTGTGGGAGTGCTAAATTGAAAATGAGTAGGTGTATTTGTCAGGTGCTGGTGCTGGTGCTGGTTCTAATCTGGGAGCCACCCCACTCCACGTAAAGCACACAGCCAGCCCGCCAGGGGAGAGGTTGCAGCGGCAGAGGCTGGCGATATTTGGCACAGGACGGTATTTACAGACAAACGAACAACGACGGGGCAGGAAAAGACCCTCTTGGTCCATCGAGCCTGTCCCACACAATTGTGGTACCTTGTGCATCATATACACCCCCCACCCCACCCGCGACCCTGCGATCTCCTTAGAGAGGCGAAGAAAAAAGATAAAAGCCCAGGCCAGTTTGGGTTGGGGGGAATAAAAGGCCCTTGAAATGAAGCTCTGGCTTGGAATCCTCGCACTGCAGCTCGACGCACAGCAAGTGACAGATGGAGAGAGGGCTGTAAATCCACCGTTGCTATGGCTACACTGAGATGGATCCATTTTAAACCGGTCAGAACGCGGGTGAAACGCAGGGAGCAAAACTGGTAGCGAAGGAGTTAAAGAGAAAGAGAAAGAAAGGAGAGAAAATTCCATCATCATTTTATTTTTTCAAAAGATAAAGCACCAAGCAGAAAAAAAAATCATAAAACTATCTTGTTCTCTGTATGTGCTCAGGCCCCTGAGAGCGGTCAGAATCCTGGCACATCATAATTCACAGAATGTCCATCTGTGTTTTAAATCAGAACTCTCCAGTGCGAGGGTTTAACCAGTGCGCCCGTGCTGGGCTGTAACGTTCCTGTGTGCGTCTCGCAGAGTCTCACTCTCTGCCCTGTTAGCTGCACCGTGTCGGCTAAACGTGCCGTGCGGATCGCAGAATCTGGAGTCGTGAGTCCCTGATCCCCTGAGACCCCCCTCCCCTCCCCCCGCCCGCCATTGGAAGCGCAGAGAGTTCCTGGGTCCCGGCCCAGAACCTCGCTCAGTTAGAAACATAGAAAAATAGAAAAATAGGAGCAGGAGTAGGCCATTCGGCCCTTCGAGCCTGCTCCGCCATTCAATATGATCATGGCTGATCCTCTATCTCAATACCATATTCCCGCTCTCTCCCCATACCCCTTGATGCCTTTTGTGTCTAGAGGGTTGCCGACTCTGATTGGACGTATTCCTGGAGGTTTCATCACATGACCGCCTGCCGCCAAACGCCCCGCCCCCACTCTCCCGCCATTGGTCGCCCGACATGTCAATCCTCGTGGCGCCCCGCCTTCCCAGGCCAATCGGAGAGTGAACAGACTCATCATTGCCTGATTGGATGATTCTTGGCTGTCAGTCAAACAGCCCTTTTCCCATGTCCAATATTGTTATCACTATTAAGCAAAAGTGTTCAAAGAAAATGTTTTAAAAACACAATTTTTTATTGCCCCTTGGCTTTTTCTCCCGGGGTTGCTCGCAGCAGTGTCCTGGAGATTAGTCTTTGATTCCCGGAGACTCCAGGGCAATCCTGGAGGGTTGGCAACCAATTTTCCCTGTAATTTTTTTTGGCCATTCAAAATACCGGGCGCACGCGGTTTTTACATTGAAAAGCCAGCAAGCCGGCTGCGTGGGTTCCCTGGAGCGCTGCGCGGCCGCTTACAGGGAACATTGTTGGCGACCCTCGGCTCAGTGGGAGCACGAATCGAGGGCGCAGGTCTCCTTGCTCAATTTGCAGCGCTCCCAATTTTCCGGGGATACGTTGCAATGGCGGCGAAAAACGAGGCAGTCCCGGATCCGGTGTGCTGACCTCCGCCCCGATTCTCAAAATCGCACTCCCTTCGACCGAGAGGCTCCGGGATTTTCTCCCGGAGAAGCTCAGACCACGAGGTGTTGGCGGACACCCAATGGGGTAGATTCCGGCCCCGTGGAGCCTGAGCGTTAAGTATCGCTCGGAGGGAGAAAAATCAGACAGGGAGGGTCACGTGACCACGAGTTAAGGGCGGCCAATTGCATTACTTAAAAGCAGGAGCCAGCCTTTGGCTCAGCGGTAGCATTCCAGCCTCTGAGTCAGAAGGTGACAGGTTCGAGCCCCGCTCCAGACAGACCCGGTGAGTGGACACTAGAAGAGGGCCTGTAAATACTGGGTTGACAGACAGACGGAGGCACATAAGGACAGAGTGACTTGGGGGCAGTGTTCCTGCCTCTGAGTCAGAAGGTCATCGGCCTGAGACATTGGCCTGGATATTACGAAAGCACGGTGGGGGTGGGGGCAGAATTTCAGACGGGCAAACCCAGAAGTCCAACTTTCCCTGCATGCTGTGGAGGTTTAACTCCTGAGCAGGCTGCAGGATCGAGTAGGTCCAATCCCCGAAACCGGGGCAGGGGAGTGTTTCAAATCCCGATGGGGGTCCAATCCCCAACCCTGGGGAGGGGGTCCGATCCCAATGGGGTCTTTGTATGTGGGGGGAAGTCTGATGGGGGCCAGGGGGGAAGTGCTCCTCCTGGCCCACAAGCAGTGTTGTAAAGGTGTTTACCTTCTCCCTGAAGCTGTCCTCACCTCCCTTCAGCTGCCGGGTTTCCCGAGGTGTGGGAAACCCGGCCGGCCAGTGTTAAACCTGCACAGCAGGTTAAATCAGAGGCTGCCAGCCTCATTAAAATATTTAAATTGCCAACCTGTTTCCTGGGAGCGGGTTGGCGTCCCACCTCCGTTAAACCCGCAAGTGGGCAGGTTGGGGTCGGGTTTCGGATTTGTGAAATTTTAACATCGGACCCGATCCCAGCCCACCCATTTTTGAGTGTTAAAATTCAACTCTGTTTCTCTCTCCACAGGAGCGGCCTGCCCGCCGAGTGTTTCCAGCAGGTTCTGTTTTTATTTCTGAGTCAGAAGGGTTGGGTTCGGGCCCGGGCACCGCTCCACCCAGCCCCAGCGGGCAGTGTTCGGAGCGCCGGCTCTGAATACTGGCATGACGCTGAGCGGGGGTACCTGGGTCCGATGGGCCCCCCGCCACGGTAAAGGGTAGGTGAGGCTCTTCAGCCTCGGTTGCAGCCCACCAAGGAGAAGGTACTCCGAAGGTAAAAACCAGAAGGAAGGCAACGGGGAATGACTTCAGCTACTCTTCCCTAGTGAGTGGCTCAAAAACCTCGTGTGTCTGGGACCAGGACACAATAGGTGGAAGGACTGAAATGGCAGGAAGCGAAATCAGGGGAAGGGAGCTCTGCTATGGGCAAATGCAGGCCGCTGCCTGGTCTTTCTTTCTGCCCTACGTCCGATCAAGATGTCACATCCAGGCAGCACTGCCGAAATTGCACTCAACAGATCCAGAGAGAAAATAAAATTGGACCGCAGAGTTTTAATCTCCGACAGCAAATAAATTCCTCCTGAGATTTTGTTTGAGTGCGCTGTACACATTCTCGTGTTAATCAAGGGCTTCACGGTCGGTAATAGGTTCTCTCATCACATAGTGAACGGCTTCTCAAAATAGCTGCGTGATCTGACTCAGTGCATGCTACAATTATCGCGCCGGGAAAGTAGTGAACGGTCCCGCCTACTCATCACAGGGACCTGAGATTGTGCTCGATAACGTCAGAGTATATTCAGTCATGGCTGTGAAGGTGGTGGAAACGAACAGCATCATCTCCTGTCAGACTTCACCACGACATGATGGGCCGCTCCCCCGGAGCCTCAACAGGCCGGTCCAATGTGGAGCGCAGCTTTACAGACCAGGATGGTAGGAACATAGGAACAGGAGTAGGCCATTCAGCCCCTCGAGCCTGCTCCGCCGTCTGATCTGTACCTCAACTCCATTTACCTGCCTTGGTTCCATATCCCTTGATACCCATATCCCTTGATACCCTTACCTAGCAAAAATCTATCAATCTCAGGTGTGTTCCCTCCCCCCACTGGGAACAAGTTATAGATGAGTCCAGCCCTGTTGTAAGGGAGTCACTTCAAAAATTATTTTTTAAAATCTGGCTTCCAACTCTTCCAGTTGTCCTGGCCACAATGCAGGGTGGACACTGCTCTGGGCCCCCACACTGCACTGGATCCTACATCCTACACTGCTCTGGGCCCCCACACTGCACTGGATCCTACATCCTACACTGCTCTGGGCCCTACAGTGCTCATCCCAGAGAGCTTGCTGCAAGTCTGGGTCCCAATTTGTGCACAGCAAGCTCCCACAAACAGCGATGTGATAATGACCAGATCATCTGTTTTAGTGATAAATATTGGCCAGGACACCAGGGATAACTCCCCTGCTCTTCTTCGAATAGTGCCATGGGATCTTTCACATCCACCTGAGAGGGCAGACAGGGCCTCACTTCACGGTCTCATCTGAAAGACATCACCTCCGACAGTGCAGCATTCCCTCAGCACTGCACTGGACTGACTGGAGTATCAGCCTGGATTTTGTGGGACTTGAACCCAGGACCTTCTGACTCAGAGGCGAGAGTGCTACCCACCGAGCCACTGGCTGACACCAGCACCCACGTGTCCTTTTTATCTGAAGGTCCATTTATGTATGCTGGACCTCAGTTAGTATGTGTATAAAATAAATATATAGTTGCAGTGTGATGCAGAATTGGAAATGGCAAAGAGGTGACTGTTTCAAAGATAATGAAGAACAACTGAATATACAAAGAATTTCCAGTTACTTTCACTGCTGGTAAAATGGTTTTTACGGTGGGAGATTTATCTGTAGTAAGTTCCCATATGTATGTAGGATTGGAGATGGGGTCAGGGTTTACAAACAGCAAGTGCCGGCATGCTCTGAAAATGGCCAATCTTGATATGAATCGTTAAAAACAACCGGAGTTGTGGACACAAATGCAGGCTGGGAACTTCTGCTAACTTGCTGAGTTCTTCAGCTGAGAGTGATGGCTCTGGGATTGCCCCATAATCTTAAGACTCAAACAGGCGTCTGATGGAAAAACATTGGTGTCGGTATCTCAAACAAAAAATGTTATTGAACAAAAACTGAAAATGCTGGAAATACTCAGCAGGTCAGGCAGCATCTGTGGAGCGAGAAAGAGAGTTAACGGTTCAGGACAATGACCCTTCGTCAGAACTGAGGTGTCATGTCTGAGTGCGATGCGTGCGATAGCCTCCATTCGTCGGAGACTTTCAAGGTCGCGGGCGGAAATTAATCTACCTTATAGAGGAGAGGTATGGAGCCAACCTGAGCTAGCGTTCAGCGCTGGTAGCCACACCTCCTGCCTTCTTACTTTGTTAAACGAGGGGTGAGAATGTGGAACTCGCTACCACAGGGAGTGGTTGAGGCGACTAGCAGAGATGCATTTAAGGGTAAGCTAGATAAACACAGGAGGGAGAAAGAAATAGAAGGATATGTTGATGGGGTGAGATGAAGTAGGGTGGGAGGAGGCTCGTGTGGAGCATAAACACCGGCTTAGACCTATCTGGGCCGAATGGCCTGTTTCTATGCTGGAAAAGTCCATGTCATTCTATGTAAACCACTTCGTCAGTGACAATGCAATTCTTCCATCGATCCCATCTCAAATAAGTGTGCAGTAGATTACTGCTTCTACTGTAACCATTTACACCTCCTCTGGACCCATCTTTTATTTCTATACTTGTCCCATTATCACCCCCCGTTGCCTTGCACCATTATCACTTCTGTCATTGAATCACTCCTGCCCTCCGCCCTATCACAGACCTTCCCCCTTCATTCGTTTTCTGCCCCCTTTGCCCTGGTTCTGTATTTACTTCAAAGCTGTTCATCTCCAACATCTTCCAGTTCTGCTGAAAGGTCATTGACCTGAAGCATTAACTTGGTTCCTCACTCCGCAGGTGCTGCCTGACCTGCTCAGTGTTTTCCAGCACCTTCTGTTTTCCGTGCAGCAAAAACCTCGAATAACTTGCAACAATCTGAAGTTTGCACAAGACTGTGAGTGGACTGTGAGTTTGCTTCGCAGTTCCAGAAGAGGAAGCATGGCACTTTGATGCTGCCGTTAACCAGAGAGGAGGAGCCGCATTAGCACCAAATGTCTCACTTCCTGAGTGAGAAGCTCTATCGCGTGGCTCCTAACCGCAGGCAGTAATTGGCAAGACTGCCTCACCATTACTGAGAATTACAGATGTTCATCAGTGGGGGGAGGAGGACATTACAATGCTTTATCAATCACTGAGTCAATCGTGCCCATTTTTAGCTGCCTCGCTGAAAACAGCCTTGGTGACAAGACATCGCCTCTGCACGCAGTGTTGCTGCAGAGAACCAAAACATCTGGTCCTGTTGCTGAATTTCTAACCAGTCGAGAGATGCAGTAAGCCAGATCATTCTGTTCACCTCACAAATCCACCCGTCTAAATTTTCGAAAGCGCCAGGTGGACTAGTTATTGGGATCTCTCTGTTCACGCTGGGCTATCGCAATGGAAGAGAACGTTTCGAGAGGAGCTGACTGGGGACGACACTGCATTTTCCCTTTTTGTTTTGAATAAAATCACTTTCTGAAATGCAGCGAAAATATTCACAGTTACAGTTAACAATTCAGTGAGCGCAGAGTCAGCATATGGTTCAGTCCTACAGGCTGATTATAGCACAGCGCTATCACTACAACAACAACAACTTGTATTTATATAGGATAGCAAAATACTGCGGATGCTGGAAATCCGAAATAACAACAGAAAACGCTGGAAAAACTCAGCAGGCCAGGCAGCATCCGTGGAGAGAGAAACAGAGTTAACGTTTCAGGTCAAAGACCCTTCATCAGAACTGGAAAAAAGCAGGAAATGAAATAGATTTAAAGCAAGTGTAATGCTGGGAAAAGGGGGAGGGGATGAAAGAACAAAAGGGAAGGTCAGTGGTGGGATAGAAGGCAGGAGAGATTAAGAGACATTGAGAGACATTAAGAGATATTCAAGGCGAGAGGAGGTGGTAATGTGACAGGTTGAGGCTAGATGAGGTGTGAAATGCGCTGGCGGAATGAAGGACAGCTGCCAGCTTCAGGGAGGGAAGAAAAAAAGGGGCCAAACAAAAGGGTGGATGAAAAAATTAAATATATATATAAATGTGATAGGGGCCGTGGTCATGATCTGAAATTGTTGAACTCTATGTGGAGTCCAGAGGGCTGGGTGGTGAGGTCAGAGTGGGAGTGGAGTGGAGAATTAAAGTCACAGGCCACCGGGAGCTCGGGGTCCCTCTTACGAACTGAACGGAGGTGTTCCGCAAAGCGGTCACCCAATCTGCGTTTGGTCTCCCCAATGTAGAGGAGACCGCATCGTGAGCAGCGAAAACAGTACACTAAATTGCAGGAAGTACAAGTAAATCGCTGTTTCACCTGGAAGGGGTGTTTGGGGCCCTGGACAGTGGGAAGGGGGGAGGTATAAGGGCATGTGCTGCATCTCCTACGCTTGCACGGGAAGGTGCCGGGCGAAGGGGAAGGGGTGCTGGGGGTGGTAGAGGGTTGGATTAGGGTGTCGCGGAGGGAGCGGTCCCTGCGGAATGCTGAAAGGGGAGGTGAGGGGAAGATGGTGGGATCACGCTGGAGGTGGCGGAAATGTCGGAGGATGATCCGTTGAATGTGGAGGCTGGTGGGGTGAAAGGTGAGGACAAGGGGAACTCTATCGTGATTCCGGGAGGGAGGGGCAGGGGTGAGGGCAGAAGTGCAGGAGATAGAACGGACACGGTCGAGGGCCGTGTCAACCACAGTGGAGGGGAATCCTCGGTTGAGAAAAAAGGAAGACATGTCGGAAACACTGGTATGGAAGGTGGCATCATCAGAGCAGATGCGGCGGAGACGGAGAAACTGGGAGACTGGAATAGAGTCCTTACAGGAGGCGGGGTGGGAGGAAGTGTAGTCCAGGTAGCTGTGGGAGTCAGTGGGCTTGTAGTGAATGTTAGTCAATAACCTATCCCCAGAGATGGAGACGGAGAAGTCGAGGAAGGGAAAGGAAGAGTTGGAGATGGACCATGTGAAGGTGAGGGAAGGGTGGAAATTGGAAGCATAGTGAATGAAATTTACTAGTTCAGGGCGAGAGCAGGAGACGGCACCGATACAGTCATCAATGTACCGGAAAAAGAGGTGAGGGAGGGGACCCAAGTAGGACTGGAACAAAGAGTGTTCCACATATCCCACGAAAAGGCAGGCATAGCTAGGACCCATGCGGGTACCCATAGCAACACCTTTAATTTGGAGGAAATGGGTGAAGTCAAAGGAGAAGTTGTTCAATGTGAGAACAAGTTCAGCCAGGCAGAGGAGTGTGGTGGTGGATGGGGACTGGTTGGGCCTCTGTTCAAGGAAGAAGCGGAGCGCCCTCAGGTCATCCTGGTGGGGGATGGAGGTGTAGAGGGATTGTACGTCCATAGTGAAAAGGAGGCGGTTGGGGCCGGGAAACTGGAAACTGTTAAAGTGGCGGAGTGCGTTGGAAGAGTCGCGGATGTAAGTGGGAAGAGACTGGACAAGGGGAGAAAAAATAGAGTCGAGATAGGAAGAGATAAGTTCCATGGGGCAAGAACAGGCTGAAACGATGGGTCTACCAGGGCAGTCCTGTTTGTGGATCTTGGGAAGGAGGTAGAAGCGGGCTGTGCGGGGTTGGGGAACTATGAGGTTGGCGGCCGTGGGGGGGAGATCTCCAGAGGATATGAGGTCAGTGACAGTCTTGGAAACGGTGGCTTGATGTTCGGTAGTGGGGTCATGGTCCAGGTGGAGGTAGGAGGAGGTGTCAGAGAGTTGGCGTTCAGCTTCCACTAGGTAGCTACCTCCCTCTGAACTTGCAGCACTCCATTCTCTCAGATCCAACCCCGACATTGTCATTAAACCTGCTGACAAAGGTGGTGCTGTTGTTGTTTAGCGCACCGACCTCTACCTAGCGGAACACCTCCGTTCTATCCGTAAGGGGGACACCGAGCTCCCGGTGACCTGTCACTTTAATTCTCCGCCCCACTCCCAATCTGACCTCACCGTCCTCGGCCTCTTGCATTGTTCCATGGAAGCTCAGCGTAAGCTCGAGGAACAGCACCTCATCTTTCGTTTAGGGACTCACCAGCCCTCTGGACTCAACAGAGTTCAACAATTTCAGATCATGACCACGGCCCCTATCACATTTATATATATATTTAATTTTTTCATCCACCCTTTTGTTTGGCCCCTTTTTTTCTTCCCTCCCTGAAGCTGGCAGCTGTCCTTCATTCCGCCAGCGCATTTCACACCTCATCTAGCCTCAACCTGTCACATTACCACCTCCTCTCGCCTTGAATATCTCTTAATGTCTCTCAATGTCTCTTAATCTCTCCTGCCTTCTATACTTCCACAGACCTTCCCTTTTGTTTTTTCATCCCCTCCCCCTTTTCCCAGCATTACACTTGCTTTAAATCTATTTCATTTCCTGCTTTTTTCCAGTTCTGATGAAGGGTCTTCGACCTGAAACGTTAACTCTGTTTCTCTCTCCACGGATGCTGCCTGGCCTGCTGAGTTTTTCCAGCGTTTTCTGTTGTTATTTCGGATTTCCAGCATCCGCAGTATTTTGCTATCCTATATAAATACAAGTTGTTGTTGTTGTAGTGATAGCGCTGTGCTATAATCAGCCTGTAGGACTGAACCATATGCTGATTCTGCGCTCACTGAATTGTTAACTGTAACTGTGAATATTTTCGCTGCATTTCAGAAAGTGTTTTTATTCAAAACAAAAAGGGAAAATGCAGTGTCGTCCCCAGTCAGCTCCTCTCGAAACGTTCTCTTCCATTGCGATAGCCCAGCGTGAACAGAGAGATCCCAATAACTAGTCCACCTGGCACTTTTGAAAATGTAGACGGGTGGATTTGTGAGGTGAACAGAATGATCTGGCTTACTGCATCTCTCGACTGGTTAGAAATTCAGCAACAGGACCAGATGTTTTGGTTCTCTGCAGCAACACTGCGTGCAGAGGCGATGTCTTGTCACCAAGGCTGTTTTCTGCGAGGCAGCTAAATATGGGCACAATTGACTCAGTGATTGATAAAGCATTGTAACGTCCTCCTCCCCCCACTGATGAACATCTGTAATTCTCAGTAATGGTGAGGCAGTCTTGCCAATTACTGCCTGTGGTTTGGAGCCACGCGATAGAGCTTCTCACTCAGAAGTGAGACATTTGGTGCTAATGTGGCTCCTCCTCTCTGGTTCGTATTTATATAGCGTCTTTACCTAGTAAAACGTTCCAAGGCGCTGCACAGGAGTATTTTAAGACAAAAAATTTGACACTGATCCACATAAGGATAAATTAGGGCAGGTGACCAAAAGCTTGGTCAAAGAGGTAGGTTTTAAGGAGCGTTTTAAAGGAGGACAGAGAGGTAGTGAGGTGGAGAGGTTTAGGGAGGGAATTCCAGAGCTTAGGACCTAGGCAACAGAAGGTACGGCCACCAAAGGTTGAGCGATTATAATCAGGGATGCTCAAGAGGGCAGAATTAGAGGAGTGCAGATATCTCGGGGGGTTGTGGGGCTGAAGGAGATTACAGAGATAGGAAGGGGCGAGGCCATGGAGGGATTTGAAAACAAGGATGAGAATTTTGAAATCGAGGCGCTGCTTAACTAGGTCAATTGCTGATGCTGGATGTATTTTGGTCTCATTTACGTTTGGTGTAATCCTGTGAGCATCTGATAAAAGGCACTGGTATGCAGCAGGAATTACACAAGGTATCCGCAGAATGACCGGCAATGCAGGCCCCAAGATTTTAGAATTCAGCAAAGGAGGACCAAGAAATTGATAAAAGAAAGGGAAAATAGAATATGAGAGCAAACTAGCAAGAGACATAAAAACAGACTGTAAAAGCTTCTATAAGTATTGAAAAAGGAAACAATTAGCGAAAGTAAATGTGGGTCCCTTACAGGCTGAGACAGGAGAAATTATAACGGGGAATAAGGAAATGGCAGAGAAATTAAACAAATACTTTGTGTCTGCCTTCACGGAAGAAGACGCAAAAAACTTCCTGGAAATAGTGGAGAACCAAGGGTCAAGGAACTGGAAGAAATTAGTATTAGTAAAAAAATAGCACTGGAGAAATTAATGGAACTGAAAGCCGATAAATACCCTACATCCTAGGGTTTTAAAAGAGGTGGCTATAGAGATAGTAGATGCATTGGTTGTCATTTTCCAAAATTCCATAGATTCTAGAACGGTTCCCGTGGATTGGAAGGTAGCCTGACATCAGTAGTAGGGAAAATGCTAGAATCTATTATTAAGGACGTGGTAACAGGGCACTTCGAAAATAATAATAGAATTGAGCAGATTCAACACAGATTTATGAAAGGGAAATCATGTTTGACAAATCTGGTAGAGTTTTTTGAGGTTGTAACTAGCACAATAGATAAGGGGGAACCAGTGGATGTGGTGTATTTTGATTTTCAGAAGGCATTCGATAAGGTGCCACACAAGAGGTTATTAAACATAATTAGGGATCATGGGATTGGGGGTAATATACTAGCATGGATTGAGGATTGGTTAACGGAAAAAAAAGAGCGTAGGAATATACGGGTCATTTTCGGGTTGGCAGGCTGTAACTAGTGGGGTACCGCAAGGATCAGTGCTTGGGCCTCAGCTATTCACAATCCATATCAATGATTTGGATGAGGGGACCAAATGTAATATATCCAAGCTTGCTGATGATACAAAGCTGGGTGGGAATGTAAGTTGTGAGGAGAATGCAAAGAGGCTTCAAGGGATATAGACAAGCTAAGTGAGTGGGCAAGAACATGGCAATGGAATATAATGAGAAATGTGAAGTTATCCACTTTGGTAGGAAAAATAGAAAAGCAGAATATTTTTTAAATGGTGAGGAACTTTCAAGTGTTGGTGTTCAGAGAGATTTGGGTGCCCTCGTGCAAGAAACACAGAAAGCCAACATGCAGGTACAGCAAGCAATAAGGAAGGCAAATGGTATGTTGGCCTTAAATGGTATGTTGGCCTTTATTACAAGAGGATTTGAGTATAAGAGTAAAGATGTCTTACTGCAATTATATAGGGCCCTGGTGAGACCACACCTGGAGTATTGTGTACAGTTTTGGTCTCCTTACCTAAGGAAGGATATACTTGCCATAGAGGGAGTGCAATGAAGGTTCACCAGACTGATTCCTGGGATGGGGGGATTGTCCTATGAGGAGAGATTGAGTAGACTAGGCCTATATTCTCTAGGGTTTAGAAGAATGAGAGGTGATCTCATTGAAACATACAAAATTCTTACAGGGCTTGACAGGGTAGATGCAGGGAGGATGATTCCCCTGGCTGGGGAGTCTAGAACCAGGGTTCAGAGTCTCAGAATAAGGGATTTAGGATTGAGATGAGGAGAAATTTCTTCACTCAGAGGGTGGTGAATCTTTGGAATTCTCTACCCCAGAGGGCAGTGGAGGCTCAGTCGTTGAGTATATTCAAGACAGAGATCGATAGATTTTTGGATATTAAGGGAATCAAGGGATATGGGGATAGTGCAGCAAAGTGGAGTTGAGGTAGAAGATCAGCCATAATCTTATTGAATGGTGGAGCAGGCTCGAGGGGCCAAATGGCCTACTCCTGCTCCTATTTCTTATGTTCTTATGTTCTTATAAGATGGAAGACCACCTGTTTCACTGTTCACCTGTTCAAATTCAATGCCATGTCAGCCGTGGCTCAGTGGGTAGCACTCTCACCTCTAAGTCAGAAGGTTGTGGGTTCAAGCCCCACTCCAGAGACTTGAGCACATAATCCAGGCTGAAAGAAGCAAAGGTAGAAATAGCAGAGGCATTGGTCACAATCTTTCAATCCTTATTGAATACAGGAATAGTACTGGAGGATTGCTAAAGTTATACTACTATTCAAGAAAGGGGAGGGGGATAAACCAGGAGACTACAGGCTAGTCAGCCTAACATCAGTGGTGGGGAAGTCATTGGAAACCATTCTCAGGGACAAAATAAACTTTAATTTGGAAAGGCATGGGTTAATCAAGGAGAGCCAGCATGGATTTGTTAAAGGCAAATTGTGTCTGACTAACTTGACTGAATTCTTTGATGAGGTAAGAGAAAGAGTTGATCAAGGTACTGGAGTAGATATATATATATGGGGGGAGAAATTCGGAATCGACCCATTTGGGGCACAATTATCGGCCGGGCGCAAAGTTTAGCGCCTGGCGCTAATTATCACCTCCGACTGCAAACTTGGCTTCTATCGCCCCTGGAGGTGATTGCAGCGCTAAATCAGGTGCTACACACCTCTCTTAAGGCGCTAACGCAGAGGAGCGAGGCGCTAACTCAGAGCGCTGTTGAAGCTCATGTGATGTCAGTCAGCAATGGAACATAGACACACTGGCGTCGGCCACTTCTTAAAGGGGAGGGTCGATCTTGCTCTCCATCCACACCCTGCTCATTGCAACCTTGAATCTCGGCCTGGAGAGACCTGTACATCAAATCTGCTGGAAAGAACAATGGAGAGACCCAGGGAAAGAGCTCAGAGTGCAGTCCCCATAGTCTCTTTTAAATCGATGCAAGGAAGGTCAAATCGAAATGAACCTGCAAAGTGCTGCTCAGTACCAAAAACTCCTTCACACAGCATTGAATCTCTCCAGAAGTCTCTCTCTTTCTCTCAGAATGCGTGGTGTAAAAATGTCGGCAACAAAAAAAGGCAGGAAACGGTTGCCTTTAAATAGCGCTCCCCCAGTCCCTTTCCCGACTGCAAAACGCTCCCCTCAACCTGTCGTTGCTAGCGGCAGGTGGTAAGGCAGGGGGCGCCACTCACTATCCGGGTCCAGGGCGCTACCGGGGCGTTGCACGCTCGACTGATGTCACGATCTGCGTCGCAGGAGATCGTGGCAGTAGTGTTTAGTGCTGCCGCAAAATGTCTGGTCAATTTCGCGAGCGGCGCAAACATCGCCGCGCCCGGGTGCTAGTTGCTTTGCGCCCCATTAGCGCCCTCTTAAGGTGCTAACGGGAGGCGCAAAGCAACCGAATTTTTCCCCCATGGACTTTCAGAAGGCATTTAAAAAAGTGCCACACAGGAGGCTTGATAAGAAGATGGAAGCCCATGGAATTAAGGGGAAAGTGTATATGGAATTGGCTCAGTGACAGGAAGCAGAGGGTGGCGGTAGATGGATGTTTTTCAGACTGGGAGCTGGCTTGCAGTGGTGTTCCCTAAGGCTCAGTTTTGGGTCCATTACTCTTTACAATTTTTATAAACGACCTGGACTCAGGAGTAGAGAGCAACATTGTAAAGTTTGCAGATGATACAAAACTTAGCAATGTAGTAAATAGTGATGAGGATAGTTACAGACTTCAGGATGACATAGACAGGATGGTGAAATGAACAGAAGCGTGGCAGATGGAGTTCAATCCGGAGAAGTGTGAAGTGATGCACTTTGGGAGGCCTAATATGGAAAGACAGTATGTTATAAACGGCACAATTTTGAAAAGTGTAGATGAGCAGAGAGACCTTGGGGTCCATATACACAAATCCTTAAAGGTGGGACTCGTTGATAAGGTTGTTAAAAAAGCATATGGGTTACTTGGGTTTATAAATAGAGGAATAGAATATAAAAGCAAAGAGACCATTCTAGAACTTTATAAATCACTGGTTAGGCCTCTGCTGGAGTATTGTGGACAATTCTGAGCACCACATTTCAGGGAAGATGTAAAGGCCTTAGAAAGGGTACAGAGGAGGTTTACCAGGATGTCACCAGGGATGTGGGACTTCAGTTGTGAGCAGAGGTTGGGAAAGTTAGGACTGTTCTCCTTGGGACAGAGAAGGTTAAGAGTAATGTTTCTGTTAAGCTGTGCAGCCGCGGTCTGGAGGTCCCGTGCAGGCTGCTTGGCGGCTTCACAATGGGAAAAACCGCGCATGCGCGGAAATTTGAAGGGGCTGAGGGGCAGCGCACCCAAAAACAATTAACGGGAACATTGGTTAAGAGGTGACCTAATAGAGGTTTTCAGGATGATGAGAGGTTTTGATAGAGTAAACAGAGAAAAACTATTCCCTCTGGCGAGTGGGTCAATAACCAGAGGTCATAGATTTAACATCATTGGCAAAAGATCTAGAGGGGAGATGAGGAGAATTTTTTTCACTCAGAGTTGTCAGGATCTGGAACGGTCTATTTGGAAAAAGTGATGGAAGCTGATTCCATAAATAATTTTAAAAGGGAGTTGGACAGGTACTTGAGGACAAGGAACTGACAGGGTTACGGACAAAAAGCAGGGGTGAGGGACTGTGTAACGACTGTTCTTTCAAAGGGCCAGCACAGGCACGACGGGCCGAATGGCCTCCTTCTGTGCAGTAAGTTTCTACGATTCTATAACACTCTAGTGCAGTGCTGAGGGAGTGCTGCACTGTCGGAGGTTCCGTCTTTCGGAAGAGACGTTAAACCGAGGCTCCATCTGCCCTCTCAGGTGGGCGTAAGTTTTGAAGAAGAGCAGGGGAGTTCTCCCCGGTGTCCTGGCCAATACTTATCCCTCAACCAACATCACTAAAACAAATGATCTGGTCATTATCTCACTGTTGATCATGGGACGTTGCTGTGCACAAATTGGCTGCTGCATTTCATACATTACAACAGTGACTACACGCCAAAAGTACTTCATTGGCTGTGAAGCGCTTTGAGATGTCCTGAGGTCATGAAAGGTGCTGTATAAATGCAAGTTCTTTCTTTAGAGGGGACTCTGTATCTAGGCTGTGTCACTCCTGACATCGAATGCTCAACGCCAACACGAGAGTTGTATCTCTCATCAGCATCACTCCTTCCCTTAATGAGCCAAAAGAAACTTACCTCAAGTTCCACGCAAAAAAAACTGAATGTGAAAAAAGTGGAACACCTGCATCCTGAGATTCAAGAAAGGATCTACTTTCTGCCATGCAAATCCTAAATGACTAAAGTGTTCTTTAGGTGCGTGCGTCACTCCTTGTTATTCAGTAATTGTCACTTACATGGCATTAATTTACTTTCCTCCCTGACACAGATTTTGTTGAAAGCTCTGAGTGTTCTAAATAGAATCAACGATGGACCCAACTGTCATAGAATCATACAGCACAGAAGGAGGCCATTCCGCCCATCGTGCCTGTGCAGGTTCTTTGAAAGAGCGATCCAATTAATCTCACACCCCTGCTTTTCCCCTATAGCTTGACATTTTTCCTTTTCAAGTACATATCTAATTCCCTTTTGAAAGTCACCATTGAATCTACTTCCACTACCCACTCCAGATCAGGACAACTCGCTGCATAAAAACATTTCTCCTCATCGCCCCCCTGTCATTCAACCTAAGCTTACCCTCAATTCTACCTTAACTGTGTCTCCACCAGAATTCCGTGTTAGGGTTAAGCAGCGAAAATCCCCCCAAAAACAGAACACAGCGTCCATACCAGGGCAGATTATCTGACCGCAATCACTAAGGGCATGGGAATGGACCAAATGATGGGGGAGAGGGTCACTTGTGACCTTGCCTTCGGGCCTTGAGAGTTGTACGTTAATGTATTGTAATGACCTCCTTATGAGAATGCAGCCAATTTCCTACAGTTCAAACCAGGAGCACTGTGAGTTTGATCGTATAAAACAGACCGGGGGGGGGGCAGGCACACGCTGAGCTGACAGCAAATCAGTATTTAAAGGGGAGCGCACTGTGTTTGAAGAAGAATATCTAAAAGTGGAATTTTCCTTTAGATGTGTGTTGAGTGTTATTTTCAGTGCTGATTTTGTCAGCATTTATTGACTAGGGGGCATAGTCTCAGGATAAGGGGTCGGCCATTTAAGACTGAGATGAGGAGGAATTTCTTCACTCAGGGGGTTGTGAATCTTTGGAATTCTTTACCCCAAAGGGCTGTGGATGCTGAGTCGTTGAGTATATTCAAGGCTGAGATCGATAGATTTTTGGACTCTAGGGGAATCAAGGGATTTGGGGTTTGGGAGGGAAGTGGAGTTGAGGTCGAAGATCAGCCATGTTCTTATTGAATGGCGGAGCAGGCTCGAGGGGCCATATGGCCGACTCCTGCTCCTAATTCTTATGTTCTTATATTTTTTTGCTCAACAGTTTTGGCTGCCACATTTTTAGTTGTTACAATTATAATTGCAACAAGACTTGGACGACGTTCAGGCTTGGGCTGATAAGTGGCAGGTAACATTCGCGCCACAAAAGTGTCAGGCAATGACTATCTCCAACAAGCGAGAGTCTAACCACCGCCCCTTGATATTCAACGGCATTACCATCGCCGAATCCCCCACCATCAACATCCTGGGGGTCACCATTGACCAGAAACTTAACTGGACCAGCCACATAAATACTGTGGCAACATGAGCAGGTCAGAGGCTGGGTATTCTGCGGCGACTGTCTCACCTCCTGACTCCCCAAAGCCTTTCTACCATCTACAAGGCACAAGTAAGGAGTGTGATGGAATACTCTCCACTTGCCTGGATGAGTGCAGCTCCAACAACACTCAAGAAGCTCGACACCATCCAAGACAAAGCAGCCCGTTTGATTGGCACCCCATCCACCACCTTAAACATTCACTCTCTCCACCACCGGCATACCGTGGCTGCAGTGTGTACCATCTACAAGATGCACTGCAGCAACTTGCCAAGGCTTCTTCGGCAGCACCTCCCAAACCCGTGACCTCTTCCACCTAGAAGGACAAGGGCAGCAGGCGTATGGGAACACCACCACCTCCAAGTTCCCCTCCAAGTTGGAAACCATCCTGACTTAGAAGTATATCGCTGATCCTTCACCGTCGCTGGGTCAAAATCCTGGAACTCCCTCCCTAATAGCACTGTGGGAGTAACTTCACCACACGGACTGCAGCGGTTCAAGAAGACGACTCACCACCAACTACTCAGAGGCAATTAGGGATGAGCAATAAATGCTGGCCTTGCTAGCGACGCCCACATCCCATGAACGAATACAAAAACATTTTTTGAAAATGGGCGATCCAATAGGGATTCCTCTCTTTCTCTGCTATTTAGATGATGAGGAAGAGGGTGAAAGGAGGGTTGGAGGAGGGTTAAAGGAGGGCTGGAAGAGGGTGAAAGGAGGGCTGGAAGAGGGTGAAAGGAGGGTTGGAAGAGGGTGAAAGGAGGGTTGGAAGAGGGTGAAAGGAGGGTTGGAGGAGGGTGAAAGGAGGGCTGGAAGAGGGTGAAAGGAGGGTTGGAGGAGGGTGAAAGGAGGGTTGGAAGAGGGTGAAAGGAGGGTTGGAAGAGGGTGAAAGGAGGGTTGGAAGAGGGTGAAAGGAGGGTTGGAGGAGGGTGAAAGGAGGGTTGGAAGAGGGTGAAAGGAGGGTTGGAGGAGGGTGAAAGGAGGGTTGGAAGAGGGTGAAAGGAGGGTTGGAAGAGGGTGAAAGGAGGGTTGGAAGAGAGTTAAAGGAGGGTTGGAAGAGAGTGAAAGGAGGGTTGGAAGAGGGTGAAAGGAGGGTTGGAGGAGGGTGAAAGGAGGGTTGGAGGAGGGTGAAAGGAGGGTTGGAAGAGGGTGAAAGGAGGGTTGGAAGAGGGTGAAAGGAGGGCTGGAAGAGGGTGAAAGGAGGGTTGGAAGAGGGTGAAAGGAGGGTTGGAAGAGAGTTAAAGGAGGGTTGGAAGAGAGTGAAAGGAGGGTTGGAAGAGGGTGAAAGGAGGGTTGGAGGAGGGTGAAAGGAGGGCTGGAAGAGGGTGAAAGGAGGGTTGGAGGAGGGTGAAAGGAGGGCTGGAAGAGGGTGAAAGGAGGGTTGGAAGAGGGTGAAAGGAGGGTTGGAGGAGGGTGAAAGGAGGGTTGGAAGAGGGTGAAAGGAGGGTTGGAGGAGGGTGAAAGGAGGGCTGGAGGAGGGTGAAAGGAGGGCTGGAAGAGGGTGAAAGGAGGGTTGGAGGAGGGTTAAAGGAGGGCTGGAAGAGGGTGAAAGGAGGGCTGGAAGAGGGTGAAAGGAGGGTTGGAGGAGGGTGAAAGGAGGGCTGGAAGAGGGTGAAAGGAGGGCTGGAAGAGGGTGAAAGGAGGGCTGGAAGAGGGTGAAAGGAGGGTTGGAGGAGGGTGAAAGGAGGGCTGGAAGAGGGTGAAAGGAGGGTTGGAGGAGGGTGAAAGGAGGGCTGGAAGAGGGTGAAAGGAGGGTTGGAAGAGAGTTAAAGGAGGGCTGGAGGAGGGTGAAAGGAGGGCTGGAAGAGGGTGAAAGGAGGGCTGGAAGAGGGTGAAAGGAGGGTTGGAGGAGGGTGAAAGGAGGGTTGGAAGAGGGTGAAAGGAGGGCTGGAAGAGGGTGAAAGGAGGGTTGGAGGAGGGTGAAAGGAGGGTTGGAGGAGGGTGAAAGGAGGGTTGGAGGAGGGTGAAAGGAGGGTTGGAAAGCGGGTGTGACTGTATCAGCAGCAGCCTGCTTTTACCCACCCTTACCCACATCGCCATAACTACAGACAGGCACGCCTACCTTACAATGCTGGAGGAAACTGCCTTTGCAGGCTGAGCTTCACTAGGGAGGCAGTGGCAGATTTGTGCCATCGACCTCCAACCGACCTCCAGCCCAGCCCTAGCACAGGCTCAGTAAAGCCATTGGTTATTCACGGTTACGACAGCCCTGAATTCTTATGCCTCTAGCTCATTCCAAGCTTTAACAGTGGGGAAAGGAAGATTCGTCAATCTGTAACTCACTGATGTATCACACAGGGGACTGATGTGTTCACCAGGGCAAGCAATATCACCCACTCCTCACCCCCCCCCCCCCCACCCCAGGCAGCCAGCAGCAGAGTGAGAGAGTTCCCCAAAGTGCAGGGTGTCATTGATGGTGCCCATGTGGTCCTAGAGATATGGACGTGCTTGATGCTGACACAGGGTGCCTGAAACGGAAAGAGCTCCACCTCCCCAGCACTGACCTTGATGAGCAACAATAAAAAGAGAATTGCAGCCTAACACTGCCTGCTTGAAGCAAAGGTTAAAAGAAATGGATTCTGCCCCTTCTTCCTACTACTGCTAAACTTGGTACAAAGCATAAATATTCCCACCCAACGCCCCATCCGCATTCCCATAGAGTAAAGAATGAAAAATGTCAGCACAGAAAGGAAGAATGTATTTATATTTGCTTTAGCCTTCAGTTACAGAAAGTTATTTGGGTCTCCTACTGATTGTAATTATGGCAGCTGCTAATCGAGCAAGTCTTGATAAATAAACTTGTCTAGACATGCCCTTTCAAACGGGACCCTGTTTAATATTGCTTTGTTGTTGTTGTTGTTGCTTGGGCTGGTTTTACTTGTGCGAGCTGTGTTGCAGTTAACTGAGCCACTGAGGGAGAGGGAATGCCGTCTTCACACAACTGATGTGGAAACAAGCCAAGGAGAGGGGCAGCACCCAGCCTCATCTCAATCTTCTCTCCAGACATTCCCAGCTACATCGACTGGCCCATGGCACCAAGACAACAGGTAGGGGGCGATGTAGGTCAGGTGAGAGTCAACGAATGGAGCAACAACACTGAACTTCTTGCCTTCCATGTCCAATCGGGTTGCCAACCCTCCAGGATTGGCCTGGAGTCTCCAGGAATTGAAGACTGGTCGCCAGGAAACTGCTGCGAGCAACTCAGGAGAAAAGTCATAGCGGGCGTGGGAAGGCGGGGCACCATGAGGAAGGGCGTGTTGGGCGAGCAATGGTGGGAGCGAGAGGGCGCGTCATGTGATGACACCTCCAGGAATACATTCGGCCAGAGTTGGCAACCCGATGTCCAAATGTGTAAGATTCCCCACAAGTTACGCGCTGCTTTTGCCAAGTCACTTTGGTCAGAGTCTAGAGGAGGTAGCAACTGAGCAAAGTGTGACTGAAGAGAACTGTAAGGTGTGATGGAGAGAAGTTTGCAGTCCAGAAATAGAGTGCTCTGTGGCGTGCCAGACTGATCACATGAAAAAACTTGTTAAAAAACAATTCTGAAAGCAGCTCTCAAGTCTTGCTGCATCTCCAACACTTTTCCTCCGTGTGTGGCTATCGCAGACCCTGCTCCTACACCAAGAGCCATCCTCTACCTCCTCCACTTCCCTTGCTTTGCCTCCCAGTGGGGAGCCATGTCACAGGGTAGGAGGGTCAGAGAACCTCCGACCCTCGCTCTCTTTCAGCATGGCTGCCCCACCCGCTGGGGGGCGCACGGTCGTAGAATTCCCCCCACTGCAGTTTTAACACATGTGCATAAGGTTCAGTGGCAACTTCCACATCCATATACGATTGTTGCAGGTTGCGCACTTCCTGTTGTCACAATTTTTGGTCACGATTTTCTATCACCATTGTAAATTGATATGCCAACATTGCTAAAGTGAATGGGTGGCACCAAGGGTTAACTATTTTACCCCCTTTCCCAAACTTACTGGAAGAGATTTTCCTCCTGGCACTGGATCATCTGGGCACAGGAAATGCTGGAAAAGCAGGCGGATCGGCGCAGAGGCCTGTGAAGAAATTTGCCTGATTTTCCGATACTCGCTGGGTCCAGGCGATCCAATGAGCACAGGCAAATCGCCCTAAATGTCGCTATGGTGCTTCACACCTGCCGGGGCAGTGCAGAGAACAATCGATGGTTTCAACATCAATTTACGCCAGAGGTCCCATTTAAGTTTAATTCGGATCAATATTCTGGTACACTGCAGCTCGCAACTCTCAATCGTGACTTCATGAACTGTCCGAGGGTGGTTAGATATACTGGGTTTGTCATCGTAGAATACAGGGATGTAGAACCATTAAGATCAAAGAGGCTCCCAAGTTTGGTCCTTGACCTAGCCAATCCCAGGCTACCTCCAGCTGATAGGGTGAAAGTACAAAACCCAACGACCAGAGACACCACTAATTGCACACCTTTATAACAGCATTTAGGAATCTGGCATTCAGATCAAGCCCGTCCCCTCTAATTGCCCAGAGAACTTACTCTCAAGAAAAGCAGCATATTCAATAGGTAGCACCATGTCCAATCACTGTGGAGCAGTGATCAATTAAACAAACAGAATTATTGAACTACATCGTCAAAACAGTTGAGTACAAGTTGGATGAAGCCATGCGTAACCTGTACAAGCCTCAGGCCAGACCACAGTGTATATAGTTCATAGAAGAATCTTAGGGGTAGAAATTAGGTCACGCCCCATTTGGGGCGCAAATATCGTCCGGACGCAAATATTAGCGCTGGCGAAGCTCATGTAATGTCAGTCAGCAATGGAACACACACACAATGGCACGGGCCAGTTCTTAAAGGGGATGGTTAATCTTGCTTTCCATCCACATCCTGTTCATTGCTGCCTTGAATCTCGGCCTGGAGAGACTTGCACATCAAATGTGCTGGAAAGAACAATGGAGAGCACCAGGCAAAGAGCTCAGAGTGCAGCTCCCACGGACTCTGCTAAATCGATACAAGGAATGGCAAATCAAAATGAACCTGCAAAGTGCTGCTCAGTACCCAAAACTCCTTCACACAACGTTGAATCTCTCCAGAAGTCTCTCCCTCTCTCTCTCAGAATGCGTAGTTCAAAAATGCCACCAACAATAAAAGACAGGAAGAGGCCCCCTTTAAATAGCGCCCCCCCCAGCCCCACAGCGATTGATAGCGTTCCAGTCTTCTGGTCGTTGGAAGCGCCAGGCAGTAAGGCAGGGGGCGCCACTCAATTTCCGCTACGGGGCGCCCCAAGGGCGTTGCACCATGGAATGACGTCACAATCTGCGCGCGCAGGTGGTCGCAGCGGTAAGTTTTAGCGCCGCCGCACAATCTCAAGTTAAGTTCTCGAGCGGCGCAAACATCGCTGCGCCCAGGCGTTAGCGGCTTTGCGCCCCATTAGCGCCCTCTTAAGGCGCTAACGGGTGGCGCAACCAAGTGAATTTTTACCCCATAGACTCTTACAGCACAGAAGGAGGCCATTCGGCCCATCGTGCCTGTGCCAGCTCTATGAAAGAGCTCTCCAATTAATCCCCTTCCCTGTCCTTTTCCCAAAGCCCTGCAAATTGTTTCCCCTTCAATTATTTATCCAATTCTCTCAGTTCTGGTCATTGAGGCACATGGAGACAGTTCAGAGAAGCCACGAAACTGATGCCCAACTGCCACAAGACTGAGTCGTGCAAAAAGGCTGAAGAAACTTGGGCTTTTCAGCCTTGAAAGGAAGCAGCTGAGAGGTGACCTTTTGGAAGGATATAAGATCGTAAACCATATGGAAAAGTGAGATCCAAGACAATATTGCAGACTAAACTGTGAGAGTGGGGCAATGGGACACAGGTTCAAACTAATACATGGCATATTTAGGGCTGATGTTAAGTAGTTCTTCACACAAAGTAATCAAAACATGGTACGGGCTTCCAGATAGAGCAGTCAAGGCAAAAACTCTGGAATCATTTAAGAAACAATTGGGTGCCACAAAGTGGAACAACCTACAGCGAGTCAGCTGTGGCTCAGTGGGTAGCACACTCGCCTCTGAGTCACGAAGGTTGTGGGTTCAAGTCCCACTCCATGAGACTTGAGCACAAAAATCCAGGCTGGCACTTCAATGCAGTACTGAGGGAGTGTTGCATTGTCGGAGGTGCCGTCTTTCAAATGAGATGTTAAACCGAGGCCCCGTCTGCCCTCTCGGGTGGACGTAAAAGATCCCATGATGCTATTGGAAGAAGAGCAGTGAAGTTCTCCCTGGTGTCCTGCCCAATATTTGCCCCTCAACCAACATCACTAAAACAGATTATCTGGTTGTTATCATATTGCTGTGGGACCTTGCTGCATTTCCTACATTAAAACAGTGACTGTACTTCATTGGCTGTAAAGCACTTTAGGTCATCCTGAGGATGTGAAAGGTGCTATTTAAATGCAAGCTCTTTCTTTCTCCCGGAAACCTACTAGGGGCTGGGAAACTTCTCACTCGGCTTCAGATCACCATACAAATTAAATCCCTAATGGTCAGGCAAGTCCCAGCTAGCCTGCACCCAAGCTCCCTGGGCTGAAGTAAGTGGGTATGTCCCTGTGGGCAGAGAGTGTGTGCCCCATATTGGGCAGGCAGGTGCAGGCTTCTCAGTAGCTTGGCTCAGAGACTCTGGAATCTCTGAGTTATGATCAACGTTAACAGGGCAGGAATCTCGAACTACGACCAATGAGACTTCCCAACAGAAACTCGGTGGGTTCTGTCAACAGCTAGCTGCTGCCAGCTCTCATTTCCGGTTTTGCAGTTTCTATTTCCTGAGCTGTGCTGTTTTTATGGGCACGGTATCAGAATGAATGGCAGCTCAGCGACAGAACCGCTAATCTTTTACAACAGGCGGAGAAGGGTGCTTGGCTGCAGTGAGCTTACCGTCCTGAATTATACTGCGGAGCAAATCTTTACAGTAGAATGGAGTCTCGCCCACTCTGTGCAGAAGTCTATGTCTGCGACCTCACCCAAAATCAGAGGGTGAAGGAAAATGCAGGTGGGGAGGCTCAACACCGTCACACCGACCTAACCTAACACCGCCCAGCCCTTACGTACATGCATCTGCCAATATACACCTTCCCACCAATGGGGGTTTTCCTCGTGCCTCGCACTGCTGTGCGTTGGTGATGGCAAATATCGGCTACCAGCAGCTCACAGCCTCCAGCAAGCAGTGGGCCAGGCCAGCAAGGCACGGTTAGCATTTGTTGCCTCTACTGAGTTGCCCTGACAGGCCAGACTGGCACAGACAGCTGCCCGAACCCCATACATGTAAGGTGCAGGCGCATTCGCGATTTCGGGACAACTGCGCATGCGGAGGAATCCGTTGTTACCAAGTCTGTTCTACTGTATGAAGCGGGTGGACTCAGCAGCAGGGAAACTGGTACATATCACAGAACCACTCCCAATGGGTGCCGTGGCTCAGTGGGCAGCACTCTCGCCTCTGAGTCAGAAGGTTGTGGGTTCAAGCCCTGCTCCAGAGACTTGAGCACATAATCCAGGCTAGCCACTCCCAGTGTAGTACTGAGGGACAGCTGCACTGTCAGAGGTGCCGTCTTTCAGATGAGACGTTAATCTGAAGCCCTGTCTACCCTCTCAGGTAAAAGATATCATGGCACTATTTTGAAGAAGAACAGGGGCGGGCTCTCCCTGGTGTCCTGGCCAATATTTATCCCTCAACTGAAAACAGATTGGGCCGAAAATTGATCCCGGGACGCGAGAGTACGCACTGCGTACTCTCGCGTATTCCCACTCCAATTGCCGGTTTTCTGCATGCCCTGCGCATGCGCTGAAAACCGGCAATTGCTCTTCTGAAAAGGGGGCGGGTCCTGGGTGCATCGCGTGCGCGCTACAGGCTGCGCGCACGCTGTGCACTTCATGCTTTGGACGCGCAGGTAAGTAGGGAAGATTTTGGAAATGTAAAAAGGAGGAGTAAGACCCGCTTTTAAGAAGGTAAGTAGTGAATTAAGTATTTTTTTGAATTTTTTTTTACAGGTATATCTTTTTTAGAGACTTTAAAGACAGGTAAGTTTATTTTTATAACTTTTTAAAAGATTTTAAATTTTTTCAAAAATTTAATTTTTTATTTAAAATGGTTAATTTAATTAACTATACTTATTTTATTAATGTGATAGGTTTTTTTTTAAATTTAATTGAGGTTTAGCTGTTATTTTGGGGGGGTGTAAGATTCATAGATTTCACAGCCATGCTGTGAGACTTATGAATGGAAGATGGTGTGCTGCCATTGGCTCTAACTGAGTCACGTGATCCCACAGCTCGCACGAATTCACTACGCCGCTGGGATACGCAAGCCCAGCACAGCTGATGTCTGGAACATCAAGTTCGTGCGAGCTGGATCTGAAAAAGCACAAGCGAGGTGAGACATCGCGGGGAAGGCTTACCCCCGCGGGAACAGAGCGAGATCAATTTCTGGGCCATTATATGGTCATTCATCTCATTATTGTATGTGGGAGCTTACTGTGTGCAAATTGGCTACTACATTACAACAGTAATTACACTTCATTGGCTGTAAAGCACTTTGGGATAAACTTGAGAGGTGCTATAGAAATGTCTTCTTTCAATAGAAAGTAACTTTGCTCATTCACTAATCAAGCAAGGAGCAGGGTTCACAGATACTATTGATTCTGTAATACTCTTGATTCTCCGACTCGCTCCCGCTTTGAGCGTACCTTCCCGCAGGGAGCATTAAACTTGCTCTGACATGTTGGCAGAGTGCAGTCGCTAAAGTTTGACTGTGTTTCTAGCCTTAGTGAATATGTTTTTCCCAGCAGCTAATAGCAATGTGTGACCGTCAGTTTATGCATGCGTGAGAAAGGAACCTTTAAAAAGATGGAGAAAATAACTGAAAGTGAGAATAATCTCTCATCCCTTTGAAAACTCCTACTTAGACTTTCTTTTTTTAGGAGTTTGCACAACTTAAGTCTTCTATTTTCCAGTTCTATTGGGCTTCGAGGATCTATTGAGCCTGGGGTGTCATTTGGGCAAGTGGAATTTTTTAAGAACGAAGCAGAGGATTTGGATTGGCTTACTACCCATTAATTAGCTTGCTAACCATTAATTAGCTTGCAATCTATTATTTGGCTTGCTATCTATGGATTGGCTTGTTATCCATTAAATTCTGCTGTGCAGGGACATGGGAGCGATTGAATTCTGATTCTGAGTGCTATAGGTTTTTGACAGAGTTGGGTTCAATCAAGCCAACACACCTGAATCAAACCTGGTTCCCCGAGACTCGAGGGCCTTGTCAACCAATCACCATGCGTTCTTTGAGGTTTGTAACTGTGGATTTGAGATGTTGCCTGTCAAGATCGTTTACTGTTATGTTCATGAACTGAGGGAGGGTGCAGGTTCTCCACAATATGTTCCAAGTGGATAGTGCCTTGTTTTTATACATGATGGCTGGCGTGCGCAAGCTTTCTGTTTTCGTGGGCCACAAAGACACATACCCTGAGCCTGGAGGGGTCATATATAGGGGCCAAGTTCCCTGTCATGGGGCCGTGTGAAGAATTATCTGGGCACAGCACAGAGAGGAAAGGACTGCGCACTTGTAACAGGGCCTGCCCGACTTTGAATCCATTTCAATGAATGGGTGGAACACTGGATAGACTCCAATATTGTTTGCCTGTCTAACTATCTAACATAATTAAAGGTCTGCTTATAGTGCATGCCACACTGCACTTTATATCGGTTGCACTTTTAAATCTGTGAGTCACATTTAAAATCTAAATGTCACACTTTAAATCTTTCTGTCATCCTGGAATAATTGGTTTACATAACCAGGATTTGTTTGGTAATCCATTCTGATTTGCTCAAGTGTCCGATTGCTCCCACTACTGACCAGGAACGAGAGGCCAATTACCACAAAACCAACCAAATCGCTCCAATGTTCTTTTCAACCTGCTTTTGGCTCATACAGGCCAGTGTCTGTAGCTAGAAGTAACATTTACAATCCAGCAAAGATTTGGCTCCGAGGTAACTCTTGCCTCCGAGTCAGAAGGTCATGGATTTAAAATCCACTCCCAGTGGTTTTGTGTCTGGACTACTTTCTGCTGGTTTGGTTGTCAAATGTAACATTGCAGTGGGAGAATGACAAATACAAGATTCTGTGTCAGCCGTGGCTCAGTGGGTAGCACTCTCGCCTCTGAGTCAGAAGGTTGTGGGTTCAAGCCCCACTCCAGAGGCTTGAGTATCATAATCTAGGCTGACATTCCAGTGCAGTACTGAGGGAGTGCTGCACTTCATAATAACATAAGACATAGGAGCAGGAGTAGGTCATTTGGCCCCTCGAGCCTGCTCCGCCATTCAATAAGATCATGGCTAATCTGATCTTGGCCTCAACTCCACTTCCCTGCCCACTCCCCATAACCCTTGACTCCCTTACCTTTCAAAAATCTGTCTATCTCCACCTTAAATATATTCAATGACCCAGCCTCCACAGCTCTCTGGGGAAGAGAATTCCAAAGATTCACGACCCTCTGAGAGAAGAAATTCCTCCTCATTTCCGATTTAAAAGGGTTTCCCCTTATTCTGAAATTATGCCCCCTAGTTCTAGATTCCCCCATGAGGAGAAACATCCTCTCTGCATCTACCCTGTCAAGCCCCTTCAGAATCTTATAATGTTTCAATAAGATCCCCTCTCATTCTTCTAAACTCCAATGAGTATAGGCCCAACCTGCTCAACCTTTCTTCATAAGACAACCCCTTCATCTCCGGAATCAACCTCGTGAACCTTCTCTGAACTGCCTCCAATGCAAGTATATCCTTCCTTAAATAAGGAGACCAAAACTGTACGCAGTACTCCAGGTGTGGTCTCACCAATGCCCTGTACAGTTGTAACAGGACTTCCCTACTTTTATGCTGTACCTGCATGCTAACATTTTGTGATTCATGTACAAGGACCCCCAGATCCCTCTGTACCTCAGCATTTTGTAATCTCTCCCCATTTAAATAATCATTTGCTTTTTTATTTTTCCTACCAAAGTGGATAAGCTCACATTTTCCCACATTAAACTTCATCTGCCAGATTTTTGCCCACTCACTTAACCTATCTATATCCCTTTGAAGATTCTTTGCGTCCTCCACACAATTTGTTTTCCCACCTATCTTTGTATCATCAGCAAATTTGGCTATATTACACTCAGTCCCTTCATCCAAGTCATTAATATAGATTGTAAATAGTTGAGGCCCCAGCACTGATCCCTGCGGCACCCCACTAGTTACAGTTTGCCAACCTGAAAATGACCCATTTATCCCAACTCTCTGTTTTCTGTTAGTTAGCCAATCCTCTATCCATGCTAATATATTACCCCCAACCCTGTGAGCTCTTATCTTGTGTAGTAACCTTTTATGTGGCACCTTATCGAATGCCTTCTGGAAATCCAAATACACGACATCTACTGGTTCCCCTTTATCCACCCTGCTCGTTACATCCTCAAAGAACTCCAGCAAATTTGTCAAACATGATTTCCCTTTCATAAAACCATGCTCACTCTGCTTGACTATATTATGATTTTCTAAATGTCCTGCTATCACTTCCTTAATGATGGACTCCAGCATTTTCCCAATGACAGATGTTAGGCTAACTGGTCGATAGTTGCCTGGTTTCTGTCTCCTTCCTTTCTTAAATAGGGGTGTTACATTTGCAGTTTTCCAGTCCGCTGGGACCTCTCCAGAGTCCAGGGAATTTTGTTAGATTACAACCAATGCATCCACTATCTCTGCAGCCACCTCTTTTAAGACTCTAGGATGCAGGCCATCGGGTCTAGGGGACTTGCCCACCTTTAGTCCCATTAGTTTGCCTAGTACTTCCTCTCTAGTGAGAGTGATTGCTTTAAGCCTCCCCCCTGTCGGAGGGGTCTTTCAAATGAAATGTTAAAGAAAAGACTGCCCTGACTGTTCAAATCCATGTAAAAGATCCCACAATGCTATCTGAAGAAGAGCAGGGAATGCTCCATGAGTCCTTGCCATAATCTCTTCCCTCAATGAATACCCCCAGAAACCGATTTACATTGCTGCTTGTGGGAGCTTGCTGTGCGCAAATTGGCTGTCTTGTTTCCTGCATTACAACAGTGACCACACTTCAAAAGTATTTCATTGGCTGTGAAGCGCTTTGGGATGTCCCGAGAGCTGGAGGCTGAATACAGGATATAAAGAATGAACTTTATGCAGCATCAGGGACACTGCAGCATCTCCTCCAACCCACCTACCAACCACTAACTCCCTTCCCCCCCAACCTCCTCTGAGATAAGGTGGCTTGGCACAGGCCAGGATTTGAACCAGGGACCTCCACTGTTGTGCATGGTGCAACGACTCATTGTCTTAACCACTGCCCCAATCGCAATTCTAAGCCAATCACTGCTAAGCGGGCCATGCTGTGCACTGTGCTAAGTATTCCCAGCGGTCAGTTAGCTGATAACAGTCAACATAACCAAAGAATGAAAGGGAGGTGTGAAATAAAAGTTTCTGTACACCGAGGGTGGTGAGAATGTGGCATCCTCTGCCACAAACTTATGGCAGCAGAGTCTCTCAATTCTTTGAAAAGGGAATTCGATAATTGCTTGGAAAAAGAGGAATATCAAAGGGAAGTAAGCAGGAGAGTGAGATTAGGCTAGGTGGCTCGTGTGGAGAAAGACACCAGCACAGGCTTGATGGGCCGAATAGTCTGTTTCTGTTCCATCCCGCGTCCTTGTCTTGCGAAATCTACCTTCAGGCATCTGTTTGAATTTGATCTGTGGGCCCACGACATGGAGTAATTACTAAGCCTTCATTAAGTATAATTTATAGACTGAGGCTCTATTTAAAGAGTGTCTTACATCATAAACTGCCACTTCCCTTCTTCTGCACCACCCCGTGAAAAGCAAAGGCTTTTAGACTGCTTTTGGTTGAAAGGCAGTTTGTCTCTGATGTGTATTCTTCATGTCACTCTCCTCCTACCCCATTAGCTTTTTTTCTCAGTTAAGTGCTTGAAACTTTTTTTTCCCAAAATTATTCTTGACTCTGTAGAAGCGCAGGATTAGGCCAGCGTGCCCATCGGGCTTGTACCTGTCTAGCTCCACCTCGCGGCCCAGCACTGCTACTCCCAGTTCCCTGCCCATCGAGCATGTTAGTCCAACATAGAGTTATCTGTTCGAAACCCATTTCTTTCTCTTTCCCTATATCATTTTAATATTTTCCCTCCTCAAATATTTATCTAACTCCCTGGTTGTGATTGGTTGAGCTTCAATAGTTATTTGGAGTAATGCATTCCGTATTCTAGTAGCCCTTTGCTTTTTTAAAAATTCATTCTCGGGATATGGGCAATGGTGGCAAGGCTGGCATTTATTGACCATGCCCAGCCACCCAGACAAGGCGATGGTGGGCCTTCTCCTTGAACCGATGCAGTACTGATGGTGCTCCCACAATGACAATTTGCTTGAAAAGATTCTTCTGACCTCATCCTTCCTTTCATCTAGCAATAGCACTTAGTCTATGTCCCCTTGTTATCGATTCACCAACCAGTGGAAACAATCTTTCACTATTTATTTTTTCAAACCCTCTCAAAATGTTGAACACTTCTCTTGGATCCCTGTTAACCTTCTCTGCTTTCGCGAACACAGCCATTGTTTTTCAAGTCTCACACTTGTAGCAGGAATCACAACTATGTCCTGTCATCCTAGTTAAACCTATGCTGCCTGCACCTTTTCCATCTCTCTCTTGTCCTTTCTCTAATGGACCACAAACTACTCCAACTGTGACCCAACCAAGTCTGTTCGATCATTTACGTCTACGGATAAGAGAGGTCCCTTGGGAATGCTATGAGCTATGTCTTGCTAAATGACACCTACATTTCCTCCTTCCCTCTGTTTTCTATCCTCCAGTTATCCCTCGATCCATGTTGACACCTATCCTGAATACGCGGACCCGACTCCTCACAAGTCTCTTATGTGTCAGTTTATCAAATGCTTTATGAATGTCCAAATATATCCAATCCACTGCACCGTTTTAGTCTGTAAGCTCAGTAATTCTCTTTAAGAAGTTCATTTAAATTAGTCAAGCACGACCCGCTGTTTACAAATCCATGTTGACTCTTTCTGATTGGCCAATACCTTTCTAAGTGGTTATTAAAATGATCCCTTATTATGGTTTCCTATAATTTTCCTACTACAAGCGTGAAGATAATTGGTCTATAATTATCCCTTTTTTTTCTTTTTTTTGAACAGGAGTATAAGATTCACCATCCTCCAATTAAGGTCTGGAACTGGACTACCAGCCCAGAGGTCATGAGTTCAAATCCCACCAGAGCAAGCTGTGAAATTGAATTCAGTAAATCTAGTAATTTGTGAGCTGGCACCAGAAAATGAGCCTGAAAAACTGCCAGATTGTTGTAAAACTCCAACTGATTCACTGATGTCCCTCAGGGAAGGAACATGTCACCCCCTACCCGGTCTGGGCTACACGTGACTCTAGTCCCAGACTATGTGGTTGACTCTTAATGCCCTCAGGGCAACTAGGGAAGGGCAATAAATGCGGCCTTGCCAACATCACCCACATTCCAAGAAAATTTTTTTTTTTTTAATCCTTTGGTGCATTTCCCTTTTCCAATGAATTTGAAAAATTATCGGCAGGGTGTCTGCTATTTCATCACTGATCTCCCTCCGAATTCCAAACTGCTGGCCATCTGGACTTGGTGATTGATCAACTTTATTTCCCTTTACCGCTTTTAATACCGCTTCCTTTTTGATATTTATAATATCTACATTAGTCGTTCCTCTATGACCTCCTCTGGTGCTCCTGCAGTTCTTCCTTAAATACAGAGAGGAAGTACTTTTTAAGTATCTCCACCATTCTTTTATTCACTACTGTAAGATTAATGTCTTTGTTCCATAGTTGCCCTACCCCTTTCTAAACAGTCCTCGATAGGCTCCCCCTCAGAATGCAGGCTGGTTACAGGCATTCTTCGTGGTGCAGGCTGACTCCATCAATCAACATTGGATAGGTCTATGGCCACAGACCTTGTACATTACGTGAACTGGGAAGATCAGGTGACTTCATGAGCAAAGCTCCTATACTCATAGAATCATAGAATGGTTACAGCACAGAAGGAGGCCATTCGGCCCGTCGAGCCCGTGCCGGCTCTCTGCAAAGCTTCAGCTAGTCCCATTCCCCCACCCTTTGCCCGTAGCCCTGCAAATTTTTTCCTTCAGGTACTTATCCAACTCCCTTTTGAAAGCCACGATTGAATCTGCCTCCACCACCCTTTCAGGCAGTGCATTCCAGATCATAACCACTCGCTGCGTAAAAAAAGTTTTTCCTCGTGTCGCCTTTGGTTCTTTTGCCAATCACCTTAAATCTGTGTCCTCTGGTTCTCGACCCATCCGCCAATGGGAACAGTTTCTCTCTATCTACTCTGTCAAGACACCTCATGATTTTGAACATCTCTATCAAATCTCCTTCGACCTTCTCTGCTCTAAGGAGAACAACCCCAGCTTCTCCAGTCTATCCACGTAGCTGAAGTCCCACATCCCTGGAACCATTCTTGTAAATCTTTTCTGCACCCTCTCGAAGGCCTTCACACCCTTCCTAATGTGCGGTGCCCAGAATTGGACACAATACTCCAGTTGAGGCCGAACCAGTGTTTTATAAAAGTTCATCATAACTTCCTTGCTTTTGTACTCTATGCCTCTATTTATGAAGCCCAGGATCCCGTATGCTTTATTAACTGCTTTCCAAACCTGCCCTGCCACCTTCAACGATTTGTGCACATATACCCTCAGGTCTCTCTGTTCATGCACCTCCTTTAGAATTGTACCCTTTAGTTTATATTGTCTCTCCTCGTTATTCCTACCAAAATGTATCACTTCGCACTTTTCTGCATCAAATTTCATCTGCCACGTGTCCGCCCATTCCACCAGCCTGTGTATGTCCTCTTGAAGTTTATCACTATCCTCTTCACTGTTCACTATACTTCCAAGTTTTGTGTCATCTGCAAACTTTGAAATTGTGCCCTGTACACCCAAGTCCAAGTCATTAATATATATCAAGAAAAGCAGTGATCCTAGTACTGACCCCTGGGGAACCCCACTGTGTACTTTCTTCCAGTCCGAAAAACAACCATTCACCACTACTCTCTGTTTCCTGTCACTTAGCCAATTTCGTATCCATGCTGCCACTATCCCTTTTATTCCATGGGCTTCAACTTTGCTGGTAAGCCTATTATGTGGCACTTTATCAAACGCCTTTTGGAAGTCCAGGTACACCACATCAACCGCATTGCCCTCATCAACCCTCTCTGTTACCTCATCAAAAAACACGATCAAGTTAGTTAAACACAATTTGCCTTTAACATTTCCGTGCTGGCTTTCCTTAATTAATCCACACTTATCCTGCAGAAATATTTTCTCTGCTATTGTCACCTATTTGAGAATGGGCTTTGTATGTGAATCGTACAAGTGTGAGGAAACCCTCCTACCAACGAGCTTGTTAATTTTGCTCATCTCAAAAGAAGAAGGAAAAAGCAACTGATAAAATGGACATTGAGCAATGATTGAATCATAGCACTGGCAGAAACCACTTCTGCAAACCTCAAACAGTGGCACCTAACTCAAGGATTCAGCTGTGTGGTTATTTGCTTTAGCAAGTTGCACAGAGATGGGATTTGTGCCCAAATAAAGGTAAAGCAATGGGCACCAGGGAGTGGTTACAAGGTTGATGATCTCTGGGTCCTCTCAGTAGCACAGCAGGGAAGATGGAGCCAGGGCATCATTTAGAACTTGCACTGAATTTTTGGCAGGGTTGGGAGTTTCAGTAAATTCCTGCCGCCATTGCGCCGTCCTTTATATCCAAATTCTCATTTGCTTGAAGAGGAGGCTCAGAGTGTTAACGTTCCTGACCGTTGTGGCACAATGACAAATAAAAAACGAATGAACACTGGTGAAGCCTGCAGCTGACAGCTGAAGTTAAACCTCGCACCAAGCGGTTCCTGGAATTCAACGACATTGTGCCCCGACTTTAAGGACAAGTTTCTCTTCCTTTAAAATGCGTAGTGTAAGAGATAAAACAAAAAAAGGTTATGGGGCCTTCTGACCGCACGCCCACCACTACCCCACCCCTGCTCCTCCAGGGCTTCAAGTGGGCAACTGCATTGCCTGGTGTGGTTCCGAGCCGGGGGGATCCCAAAGCTCGGGTTACTGTCTGAGCTGAGTTATCATGACTTGAGTTCAACAATTTCAGACTATAACCCCTGCCCCCATTTTTCAGGCTGTTTATGATTCTGCCATCCCCATTTGCAACATTTAATCTCTCCTGCCTCCTACCCTAGCACAGAATGTTCCTTCCTCCCCCTTTCCCTGCCTCTGCACCTGCTTAATATCTGTTACATCTCCAGCCTTTTCCAGTTCTGATGAAGGGTCCCAGACCTGAAACGTTAACTCTGTTTCTCTCTCCACGGATGCTGCCTGACCTGCTGAGTGTTTCCAGCATTTTCTGTCGTTATGTCATGACTGGTCTCCTGGTTCCCGGGCCGGGGAGGGGGGTGGGGAAAGAAAATCAGCCGGGATTTGTAGCCGTGATCAGGAGCCAGAGACGCAAGCTGGAAAGTGGACGTTGGCTGACGATAAACATGTTGAGCTCAGCTGTGGCGCCCCGTGTAGTCGAATAGCCTGCCAGCACTCACTACATGAAGATTGGCTGCTTGGGTGAGGTTCTGCTGTGGAATGTAGCTGGGCAGGGGGTCACCGTCTTTAGCAGCAGAGGGGAGACAACGGAAATGGGGAGGCGGGGAGAAGGGACAGTGAGGTATCGTGGGATTACAAAGCTCCTCCTTTTAGATTGCCCGGTATAGCAGAGAGGCGAGGTACGCACGGCCGCCCTCAAAGCAGTGTTAGTAAAACGAGGGGTGGGGGGAGAGCATAATTACAGAGTGGGAGATTTAAGAATCGGTGGTACGCTGCATCAGGTACTGACCAGCTTAAAAAGCAAATTAAGCGCGCAAGGACACAGAGTCTTGTGAACATTGTGCGTTAGCTCATGAAACCTTTAAAGTAGCAGCATAGCTCCACAGATGGCTGGGCAGCTGAGCCAGAACATTACATGGTTCAATCCCTGGTCTTTGTTCAGTCAGCTGATCTCAGCAGGGCCAATGGTGGGGCTGCTGCATTTCATGCTAAGTTAAGGAGGGGGAAAATCAGCTGCTCCTAGTGAGTGAGTGTGTGTGTGTGCACGTGTGTTGGATGACAATAGGATCAGGCTCAGTTCTGATGCAGCCCCCGAGATAATCGCTCCCTAACACTCGCTGGCAAGTATCGCACACGGACGGCACCAGTTGGTTGATACTGGCACTTGTGAAAATGTACCCAAGCAAGCAGCCTTCATTCAGTAGAGGGGAGGAGAAAGGAAGACGAGGAAGATTGTTTGCAGTAGAGAGTGGTGGGAGGAAGGAACATCCCTACAGAAAAGTTTTGAAAATATAATGCAATTTTGAATATATTTTCAACCTTCCTGAGGTACCATTTTTTTTTAACATAAAGAATTTGAGGATATGTCCCACAACCAACTGGTTACATCTCCCTTTATTGTTTTTTGCAACACAGAAGTGCCTGTGCTGGCTGTAGATCAATAAAAACTAATCCCACTGCCCCGATCTCTCCCCATAGCCCTGTATCAATCCAAAACTAATCCCACTGCCCCGCTCTCTCCCCATGGCCCTGTATCAATCCAAAACTAATCCCACTGCCCCGATCTCTCCCCATAGCCCTGCATCAATCCAAAATTAATCCCACTGCCCCGATCTCTCACCATAGCCCTGTATCAATCCAAAACTAATCCCACTGCCCCGCTCTCTCCCCATAGCCCTGTATCAATCCAAAATTAATCCCACTGCCCTGCTCTCTCCCCATGGCCCTGTATCAATCCAAAACTAATCCCACTGCCCCGCTCTCTCCCCATGGCCCTGTATCAATCCAAAACTAATCTCACTGCCCCGCTCTCTACCCATAGCCCTGTATCAATCCAAAACTAATCCCACTGCCCCGCTCTCTACCCATAGCCCTGTATCAATCCAAAACTAATCCCACTGCCCCGCTCTCTCCCCATGGCCCTGTATCAATCTAAAACTAATCCCACTGCCCCGCTCTCTCCCCATGGCCCTGTATCAATCTAAAACTAATCCTACTGCCCCGCTCTCTACCCATGGCCCTGTACTAATCAAAAAACTAATCCCACAGCCCTGCGCTCTCCCCGTAGCCCTGTATTGATCCAAAACTAATCCCACTGCCCTGCTCTCTAACCATGGCACTGTATCAATCCAAAACTAATCCCACTGCCCCGCTCTCTCCCCATGGCCCTGTATCAATCCAAATCTAATCCCACTGCCCTGCTCGCTACCCATAGCCCTGTATCAATCCAAAACAAATCCCACTGTCCCGCTCTCTCCCCATAGCCCTGTATCAATCCAAAACTAATCCCACCGCCCCGCTCTCTCCCCATAGCCCTGTATCAATCCAAAACTAATCCCACCGCCCCGCTCTCTCCCCATAGCCCTGTATCAATCCCAAACTAATCCAACTGCCCTGCTCTCTCCCCATAGCCCTGTATCAATCCAAAACTAATCCCACTGCCCTGCTCTCTCCCCATAGCCCTGTATCAATCCAAAACTAATCCCACTGCCCTGCTCTCTCCCCATGGCCCTGTATCAATCCAAAACTAATCCCACTGCCCTGCTCTCTCCCCATGGCCCTGTATCAATCTAAAACTAATCCCACTGCCCTGCTCTCTCCCCATAGCCCTGTATCAATCTAAAACTAATCCCACTGCCCTGCTCTCTCCCCATGGCCCTGTATCAATCCAAATCTAATCCCACTGTCCTGCTCGCTACCCATAGCCCTGTATCAATCTAAAATTAATCCCACTTCCCTGCTCTTTTCCCATGGCCCTGTATCAATCAAAACTAATCCCACTGCCCTGCTCTCTCCCCATAGTACTGTACCCACTACATTTCCTGGCAAACTGGGTCAAGGCAACACTGCCATTACTGCATCCCGTCCACCCTCGGAGTGCCTGCCCTTGGGTTTTTGCAAGCAAGACTCAGTTTTACTGCTCTCCCCGATAAAGTCAACTTTTAAACATGGTCAGTTTATTTGTTGCAAATGGAATTGCTCAATGATGGCAATTCTACCAGTAATAATATCACATTTAAGGCGCATTTTTCCATTTAAGTCAGCCAGCAGAATTCCATGTTGTTTGATGAACTGAACATAACTGGTCCCTTGGAAACAACAGTAAACAGCTTTTTAAAAAAAAATCTTTTCAAACTTGATCTTGATTTCAGAGTCCAGCCATTCTTTGGCATCCCTAACAACCACAGTTCAAGGTGAGGTGTAAATTTCCCTCGTACATTGTCATTACATCGTGCTGCCTGTACCCAGTCAGGCGTGTGTCCTTGACTCGGTACAAGGATTAATGCTGCAGCAACATTCTGCCTCTCCATCCAGACAGTCTGGGTCTAACTCTAACTAGGGTGTGTTCTGTATCGCTGACTGTTGTTTATAATCAGAATCACAGACCTGTAGCTTTCAGCACATGCTATTAACACCTTCGGACTCGTTGTAAATCTAGACTCGGCCTATATTCATCCTCGCCATGCAGCTTCCAAAGGAGTCCGCGACAGAGGACGAAAGTATTCATTGGGTACATCCACTGTCAGTAAAAGTACCAGGTGTCTAAACGTGCAACTGAGTCACTTCTGATTCAGCATTCAAAATACTTAAATACACGTTCTTTGCATAATTCAGCATAAAAATGTAACTTGCAGACAGGAATATTCTGCAATAATATGAACACAATGTGACAGGCAAACAAAGGTTCCTCCTTTGATGCATTCATACAACTGCAAGGTATTTCACTGAGGTGCGAATGACAAGTATTGCTGTACAATATAACCGAACCTACCCTGCAATTTCTGCATCACGTTGACAATATCCCTCGGGGATCTCCCATAGTGTCGTGATGTCGCCATCCTCTCACTCGCCGGGCACCAGCCTTGGCTCGACAGAATGTGCCAGTCAGTGTTGCAATGAATTGGTCGGGTCACTGTGCTTCAGACGGCATCACTGAAGCAGCCTGCAGCATTCAGCAGGGCTGAGCTGAGTCACTGCAGCCTGACACCCAATGAGAGCCCTGCTCTCAGAAACGTTGAGCGTTCTAACTTCCTTTCTGGAGGAGGGTAGCTATCCAAATGACCTCAGCTCCCTGAAAGGAAATGGCAGGGTTTAATGTAAATCTTCGCCTTCTTAAGACAGTTTAAAGCCACGTTGGCTGATTATCCACTTTGACAGATCAGTAAAGACGTGCTCTGCACAAAGCACAGAGCTCTGCTCTAATTAAGGGTGCAGTGACAGGTATCAGAGCAAGCAGGCAGCAGAGTGCACAGTGCAGGAATACATTTAGGAAAGCTAATGGTTACTCAAAAAGTCAATTTCAATTGGTTTCTCTAACTGAGCTGGCCAAGGTTATAAGTGACCATAAGGAATAAAAATCAGTTTGGGCTTAAAGTAGAGAGAAGCATGGCCAGGACAGTGGAATTTCAAAAAAATACAGCTTGTTACAAATCTGATGAAAGGACCTGTTCAGCAACAACAACATCTTGCATTTATATAGCGCCTTTAACGAGTAAAAGTCCCAAGGTGTTTTGCAGAAATGTAATCTGACAAAAATTGACACCAAGCCACATAAAGAGATATTAGGACAGGTGACCAAAAGCTTGGTCAAAGAGGTAGGTTTTAAGGAGCATCTTGAAGGAGGAGAGAGAGGTGGAGAGGCAGAGAGGTTTAGGGAGGGAATTCCAGAGCTTAGGACCTAGGCAGCTGAAGGCACGGCCGCCAATGGTGGAGCAATGAAAATCGGGATGCTCAAGAGGCCAGAATTGGAGGAGTGCAGAGATCTCGGAGGGTTGTTGGGCTGGAGGAGATTACAGAGATAGGGAGGGGCGAGGCCATGGAGGGATTTGAAAACAAGGATGAGAATTTTTTAATCTCAATGTTGCTTGACCGGGAGCCAATGTAGGTCAGTGAGCACAGGGTGATGGACAGACGGGACTTGGTACAAGTTAGGATACGGGCTGCGGAGTTTCAGCACTGTATTTCACAGACAGGATCATCCATCGGAAAACAGGAACTTTATCCGGTTTCAGGAAAGGTCCCATTGGATCGTGGTCCAGGTAGTGGACTGACTGTGAGACCAGACACACCTCCTTAAACTAAGTCACAGCCGCTGTCCTTGGACAGTGGTCAGTATGGCACAGTTCCATCTCAACGTGCAAATCAAGCAAGTGAAGAAAAAAAACTGTGTGCCCCCCCCCCTGCTCCAACTCAACTGTGAAAACAAACGCTCATGGCCCACTCTTCCACTACGCCCCCCCTCACCACCAGGGCTCAGAACCAAGTACCCAACAGACTCCCAGGGGTAGAGGACTCCTGCTCCAGACTCCCAAGGAGGAGAGGAGAACGCTCACTCCTCTAGTCGATAAGCTCAGGAGCCGAACCCCAGCCAACCCGCCCGATCCCAGCTGCCAGGCTCCCCCCCCCACCCCCACGCTCCATGGTGCCAGCCCACCAAATTCCAACCAGAGCCTCCCTCCCACTTTCAATGTAGAGTCCCAACGGATGGCTTCAAACGGGAAACACTCAGCTTGTCGAAACCCACTGACTGAGTCAGTGCTGAACAAAGCGGTGGGTGGTGGGAGAAGAGGTCCACTTATTACTATGGGTCCTCCCTCACCGACAGTAATTGGGGAAGTGCTCACACTTTAAAAGTCCGCTGTTAAAACTATGCAAGAGTAGAAATAGACTGGATGTTTGGCGGTTCCTCTTTTCCCAGAGAGTAGTGAGCCTCTGGAATACATTACTGGCTGGTGCAGTGGGTGCTGAGACTCTGTACACCTTCAAGAAGGAGCAGGACCGGTTCCTGACTGAGGCAGAGATCACATCATATAGAAGGCAAGTGTCTTTATAAAGAAAGACTTGCATTTATATAGCGCATTTTACAACCACCAGTCAATGAAGTACTTTTGAAGTGTAGTCACTGTCGTAATGTGGGAAACACAGCCAATATACACACAGCAAGGTCCCACAAACAGCAATGTGATAATGATCAGATAATCTGTTTTTTGTTATGTTGGTTGAGGGATAAATATTGGCCAGGGCACCGGGGATAACTCCCCTGATCTTATTCGAAATAGTGCCATGGGATCTTTTACGTTCACCTGAGAGGGCAGACGGGACCTCGGTTTAACGTCTCATCCGAAAGACGGCACCTCCGACAGTGCAGCACTCTCTCAGTACGGCACTGGGTTGTCAGCCTAGCTTTATTGTGCTCAAGTCCCTGGAGTGGGACTTGAACCCACAACCTTCTGACTCAGAGGCGAGTGTGCTACCCACTGAGCCACGGCTGACACAGGAGACAACACTTGGTCCATGTGATCTCCTGGATTGGTTTTGATTGCCTGAGGGGTCAGGGAGAAATTTTCCAGAGTATTTTTTCCTTATTGGCCCTGGGTTTTCTTCTGGGTTTTTTCTGCCTCTGCCAGGAGATTACATGGCTGAGGGAGGGGGAGAGGATGGGCGGTGGGGAAGTGTCCAGTCATGATCCTCCAGCCATCACAGGGTGTGGGGCAAGCTTGCTGGGTCAGCTGGTCTTTTTCTGCCCGTCACATTCGTATGTTCAGCACCGGACTCCCAGACAAGACACACGACAGCAGGACCATCACAGTCGGCACTCTAGGTACTCCTCATCTCTACAGCCATCTGCCAACTCTCTAAACCACAACTTGCTGGGGGAATCAACCTCACCAGCTACTCACCGCCTCTCAAGGTTCAAGAGTCATCTCCAACCCCCGGACTGACTGCCCCTATCTTTGGAAAGCCACTGGCATAGGATGCCACACCCCCCGCCCCCCGCCAAACACCTCCCGCGAGCAGTCAGGCCAACCGTGATGTGATGGCGAGTGTCTGACATATTGCCCATGACCCCGGAAGGGAGATGGACATGCAGCTTCCAAATGGAATGGCGCCATTGAGAACAGCCCCACTACTGGGGGGCCAGGGGTCTGGTTGTGGGGGGGCGGGGGTGGCAGAGGAGCATTAGCCTGTCCCCAAGGTGTGACTGCAGTGGCTCCCCAAACCCACATAGATGAACCCTGTAGCTCCCCAGGAACCCAACAGTGCCAATAACCCAGGCAGCCCTGAGTGAGATGGGAAGATTGGACCCATCACACAAAGTGAAAACCAGCCTCAATCAGCTATAAAGTCCAACTCAACAAGTTTCAAAAGCGTAAGAATTTCAAATCCAAATACCTCAATAAAGCTTCACCCTGACCCTTGTCTGACGTCAAACGCTTTTTGTGGAGCTTTCATTTTCCATCATACCTGTGCCACGAGAGCACAGAACAATGAAATACCCCACCCTACAATAAACCCACCCAACTGAATGGGCAGAGTGACAGCACAGTAATGTGATAGTGCCAAGTATCAATGTATTGGCACCTACATCTGAAGTGTGCAACACCACTCTACGAATGAGTTTCCACTGCCTTCGGGAGAGGCCTTTGCCTCTGCTAGACACTTCTTCCCTCTCTCTAGCTCTGCACACCACCCCTCCACAACACCCCCCACAAGTTCCTCTACAACCTGGCTGAGATCAGCCACTAGAGCAATGCAGGGTGGACTTGCATCCTATCACTGTACTGCCAACTTTCAATTAGTATTTGAGTCCCTTGCTGCTTAAGGGTAAAGGTTGAATTCACTCTATACCATTCATTTGAGGTAAGTTTGTTTTTTAACTTCTGAAACCCAGCTGACCAGTGGATGCGAGATATGGACTGAAAAATGGATAACGAATGGTTTCTAAGGTGCCAGCGTTGGCTCAGTGAGTAGCACTCACACCTCTGAGTCAGAAGGTCTATGGGTTCAAGCCCCACTCCAGAGACCTGAGCACAAAATCTAGGCTGACAGGGAGACTGAGGGAGTGCTGCACTGTCAGAGGTGCCGTCTTTCGGATGAGACGTTAAACCTTCTCGGGTTGGATGTAAAAGATTCCACAGCACTATTCGAAGAAAGAGCAGGGGAGTTATCCCCGGTGTCCTGGCCAACATTTATCCCTCAACCAACATCATTTAAAAAAAACCCAGATTATTTGGTTTTTATCTCATTGCTGTCTGTGGGGTCTTGCGGTGCACAAATTGGTTGCCACGTTTCCCACATTACAACAATGACTACACTTCAAAAGTACTTCATTGGCTTTAAAGCGCTTTGGGACGTCCTGGGGTCCTGTAATGCGGTATATAAATGCAAGCCTTTCTTTCGAAAAAAATGTATTATCCAATAATTTGAATTAAAGAATATAAATAACACCAGCAAATTGGAAATATAGTGCGAAGAAAATTGAATTATAAGGTCATGTGAAATATGCAACTTTGAATGACTGTAGTCTCTCTCCCACAATAGCCGCTTGTGCTAAAGCAAGCGTTCTAATAGCCTTCTGTGTGAAAACATTTCATCTCCAGTGATGATCCTCAGTCTAGGAACATAGGAACAGGAGGAGGCCATTCAGCCCCTCAAGCCTGCTCCTCCATTCAATTAGATAATGGATAATCTGTATCTTAACTCCATCTAGCCTTAGCTGCAGCTTTCAGTCTGTGCCCCTTTTGGCCAACCAGTGGGAATGGTTTCCGCTGGTCAGCTACTGGACTGTCCACCCTCGGGCTGCCAACCCTCCAGGATTGCCCTGGAGTCTCCAGGAATTGAAGATTAATCTCCAGGACACTGCTGCGAGCAACACCCGGGAGAAAAATCATTGAGCCATTAAAAAAAATTGTGGTTTTTTTTTCATTTTCTTTCAACACTTTCGTTTATTAGTTATAAAAATATTTTGGATGGGGAAAAAAGGCTGTTTGACTGAGAGTCAAGAATCATCCAATCGGATAACAAAGAGTCTCTTCACTTCCCAATTTGCATGGGAAGGCGGGGCGCTGTGAAGGTGGACGTGTCGAGCGACCAATGGCAGGAGCTTGGGGGGGGGGGGGGCAGTTGGAGGCAGGAGGTCATGTGATGAAACCTTCAGGAATATGTCCAACCAGAGTTGGCAGCCCTCCTCCACCCAGACACCTTGATCTACCTGTGACTGTGAGCTGGCTCCTTTCCCCAGGTGAAGAGCCTGGTAAAGCACCAGCCCGCAGTGATATATAGAACAGGTCTCCACCTAGTGCACTGAGGGGAGCCTGGCTGCACAGGATGGCTGATCACCACAGACTACCTCTAATTATTATTTTTGACAATGAATCGCTTGGGGCCCACTGTAATCTCACAGGTTGCTGATGTGTGGAGCACCAGGTAACCAGATGTGTGAGGCACCAGAAGTGTGAGGAACCAGATAACCGGATGTGTGGGACACTGGGTAACCAGATGTGTGAGGCACCAGGTAACCGGATGTGAGGGACACCAGGTAACCAGATGTGTGACACACCAGATACCCAGATGTGTGAGGCACCAGGTAACTAGATGTGTGGGACACCAGGTAACCAGATGTGTGGGACACCAGGTAACCAGATGTGTGGGACACCAGGTAACCAGATGTGTGGGACACCAGGTAACCAGATGTGTGAGACACCAGGTAACCAGATGTGTGAGGCACCAGGTAACCAGATGTGTGAGGCACCAGGTAACCAGATGTGTGAGACACCAGGTAACCAGATGTGTGAGGCACCAGGTAACCAGATGTGTGAGGCACCAGGTAACCAGATGTGTGAGGCACCAGGTAACCAGATGTGTGAGGCACCAGGTAACCAGATGTGCTACAGGGTCACAGCAGCCAGATGTGGAGGTGGGAGGAGAGAGGGAGGAGATCAAATAAAAGACCCGACCGGGAAAGGCTGGGGGCGGCAGGTAGCGGTGCCCTTACCTGAGGCGCAGTGTGGGGTCCCCGCCGCGCCGGGTTGCCGACACTCTCCGGTTACTATGTTGCCAACTGCAACAAGCCGCTGCCTGACAACGCGCATGCGCGTATCGGCCGGCCCGCCCGCACTGTGCGCGTTATTCGCCTTGTTTATTTCCTCCATCTCCTCCCCTGGGGCCGGGAGAGGTTAAAGCCCCAGGGGGGAGGGAGAGGGGATAAAGCCCCAGGGGGGAGGGAGAGGGGTTAAAGCCCCAGGGGGGAGGGAGAGGGGTTAAAGCCCCAGGGGGGAGGGAGAGGGGTTAAAGCCCCAGGGAGAGGGAGAGGGATTAAAGCCCCAGGGAGAGGGAGAGGGGATAAAGCCCCAGGGGGAGGGAGAGGGATTAAAGCCCCAGGGGAGAGGGAGAGGGGTTAAAGCCCCAGGGGGAGGGAGAGGGATTAAAGCCCCAGGGGGAGGGAGAGGGGTTAAAGCCCCAGGGAGAGGGAGAGGGATTAAAGCCCCAGGGGGAGGGAGAGGGGTTAAAGCCCCAGGGGGAGGGAGAGGGATTAAAGCCCCAGGGGGAGGGAGAGGGATTAAAGCCCCAGGGGGAGGGAGAGGGATTAAAGCCCCAGGGGGAGGGAGAGGGATTAAAGCCCCAGGGGGAGGGAGAGGGGTTAAAGCCCCAGGGGGAGGGAGAGGGATTAAAGCCCCAGGGGGAGGGAGAGGGGTTAAAGCCCCAGGGAGAGGGAGAGGGGTTAAAGCCCCAGGGAGAGGGAGAGGGATTAAAGCCCCAGGGGGAGAGTAGGGGTTAAAGCCCCAGGGGGAGAGTAGGGGTTAAAGCCCCAGGGAGAGGGGTTAAAGCCCCAGGGGGAGAGTAGGGGTTAAAGCCCCAGGGAGAGGGGTTAAAGCCCCAGGGGGAGAGTAGGGGTTAAAGCTTGGTGCGATTAGTTGGCTGGGAAACAAGCGCAGGATGTGGGAGGGTTGAGGAGGTGAAGGTTGCAAATCATCATCATCCCTGTCAATTGCCCTGACTGGCAGTACTGAACCAGACAAGAGCAGAAAAACCCTGCAAAACGGGTACATCGGTTATTGAGATTCTTATGGTACAGGTGGAGTCTGCATTTACCAGAAATTAATACAAGGGTTCACCAATTGCAACATTTCCCAAACATTTTGCCCCAGAGGAGGTCTAGCGATAGCATCATCAAATTAGAAATTACAAAACTGCTCCCAAAAACTGATGCCCTACAAAAGCCCCTTAAAGGGTCCAAGTTATCCTGGGATTCATCGGAACAAGAGTAGGCCATTCAACCTCTCGAACCCGTTCCACCATTCTATTATATCGTGGCTGATCTGTACCTCAACTCCGTTATCCGCCTTTGCTCCATATCCCTTGATACCCTTACCCAACAAAAATTTATCGATCTCAATCTTGCAAGCTCGAATTGATCCAGCCTCCACAGCCTTTTGGGGGAGAAATTTGGATATTTACAACAACAACAACTTGTATTTATATAGCGCCTTTAACATAGTAAAACGTCCCAAGTTGCTTCACAGGAGTATTATAAGACAAAAAATTTGACACCGAGCCATATAAGGAGAAATTAGGGCAGGTGACCAAAAGTTTGGTCAAAGAGGTAGGTTTTAAGGAGCGTCTTAAAGGAGGAGAGAGAGGTAGCGAGGCGGAGAGGTTTAGGCAGGGAATTCCAGAGCTTGGGGCCTAGGCAACAGAAGGCACGGCCACCAATGATTGAGCGATTATAATCAGGGATGCGCAAGTGGCAGATATCTCCAGGGGTTGTGGAGCTGGAGGAGATCACAGAGATAGGAAGGGGCGAGGCCATGGAGGGATTTGAAAACAAGGATGAGAATTTTGAAATCAAGGCACTACTTAACCGGGAGCCAATGTAGGTCAGCGAGCACAGGGGAGATGGGTAAATGGGACTTGGTGCGAGTTAGGACACGGGCAGCCGAGTTTTGGATCACCCCAAGTTTACGTAGGGTGGAATGTGGGAGACCAGCCAGGAGTGCATTGGAATAGTCAAGTCTAGAGGTAACAAAAGCATAGATGAGGGTTTCAGCAGCGGATGAGCTGAGGCAAGGGCAGAGACGGGCGATGTTACGGAATTGGAAGTAGGCGGTCTTAGTTATGCTGCGGATATGTGGTCGGAAGCTCATTTCAGGGTCAAATATGACACCAAGGTTGCGAACAGTGTGGTTCAGCCTTAGACAGATATTAGGGAGAGGGATGGAGTCAGTGGCTAGGGAACGGAGTTTGTGGCGGGGACCAAAAACAATGGCTTCGGTCTTCCCAATATTTAATTGGACATCCCAGTCACTTGCTTCTTTGAACAGGCATCCCACTGTTTTCCTGTTTATCTTAGAATGCCTGTTGCCCTATGAAACAAGTCAGTTTGATTATTAACGCTTAACTCTCCAACATGTTCAACACCTGGCTCAAATTTTAAGAATGCATTTGTTGGGCCGATCTCATCAGGTCTTTACCCAGCAGTGGGGTGAAACAGAGTAGGGAAATCAGGCAGAGCAGCAGAAATCTTATTGACGGGGACTATCTAGAGTGCAAAATACTGACGGGCTGAGGATAGATGGTGCTGAATGGCATCTTGAAGGAAAATCAGAAACCAGTACCGTACAAATATTTTGGGAAGATTTTGCTGTGCAATTAATGGTGAGGCTAATGGCGCTCGCCGTTATTTATGTGCGAGGGGCAGATGAGCGGTTAAATGCCATTGTCCAAAAGTTGCTCTCCGAGTTGTGCCGCTCCGCCTTTAGCTTCGTGAAAACGGTATTTCGCTGTCTACCTCACCATTGAGTGTCATGAAGTTGCTGTATTTGCAGTTAATTATGTTATAAGTGTAAATTGCTGCCAATCAAACTCTCTGGCACTGAAAATTAACTATTACAAGAGTCTCATTCCTTCAGGTATTAATTGTTGTTGGAGATTCTAAAAATGTAAATTGCTAAAAAAAATTACTTTCCCTTTCTGTCTCTTCTTTCCCTCTCTTTATTTCTCTTCCTGTACCTGATTTGACATTGAATTCACCCACTCTAATTTACACTTCTGTCTCAGCCCTTGTGCTGTTAATTTCACAATCCTTCAATCTGATTGGTTAAGGAGATGCACAGTTGCTTGCCTTGTTCACTCAGGTACCAGATGACATGGTTCCTGTTTCCTGTGACGTTATCAGCTCGCGCTTTTAGCAACTTGCCACACAAAACATTTAAAAACCTAAACGTGCAAGGGCAAATCTAACTAATGACAAACTCCAGTAGATGTCCTGCTACAGCAAAATCTGGCCACTGTATATATATATATTTTTTAACTTGCTTTATATTCATCAGGGATGAGGGACTTCAGCTATGTGGAGAGACTAGACAAGCTGGGATTGTTCTCCTTAGAGCAGAGAAGTTTAACAGGAGCTTTAATAGAGATGTTCAAAAGTATGAAGGGTTTTGATAGTGTAGATAGGGAGAAACTGTTTCCACTGGTAAGAGGGTCAGTAACCAGAGGACACAGATTTAAGATAATTGGCAAAAGAACCAGATAGGAGATGACGAGAATTTTCTTTTATGCAGCGAGTTGTTATGGTCTGGAATGCACTGCCTGAAAGGGTGGTGGAAGCAGATTCAATAGTAACTTTCAAAAGGGAATCAGATAAATATTTAAAGGGGAAACATTTTCAGTGCTATGGGGAAAGAGCGGGGGAGTGGGACCAATTGGATAACTCTTTAAAAGAGCTGGCACGGGCACGATGGGCCGAATGGCCTCCTTCTGTGCTCAATGATTCTATATTCAAATGATGCTCCACAGTTAACAGCTGCACATTACCCCAGCACCAGGAATGTTACCCAAAATGTAGAGTGGTATTCTGGTGTTCTACCCCAGGACATCACTCTACTCACCAACCGAAGGAACTTTGTATAGATACTGCCATCTCCAGGAACACTGGTGGAACTGCACTTCCTGGACACAACCTCCACATACTTGCAAGACTTCCAGTTCCTAAGGAGAGTTCTGCAGCAATTTATGATTGAGGTGAGAAATAACACCCCCCCCCCCCCAATTCAGCGAGTGTTTTAATTTTAATATTGCTTTTTTTACCATGAAAGTGTAGCTACCATTAGAGTCCCTGTACATACTTCAACTCCTCCTGACGTCTCAAAGCACTTCACATCCAATTAAATAATTTTTGAAGTGCAGTCACTGTTGTAATATGGGAAATGCGGCAGCCAATTTGCACTCAGCAAGGTTCCACAAACCGCAGTGAGATAATGACCAGATAATCTGTTTTTTTTGCAGTGCCATGGGGTCTTTTCCATCTACCTCAGAGGGCAGACGGGGCCACGGAAAGACAAACTCAGCACCTCACTGAATTATGGGCTCGAGCCTCTGGAGTGGGTCTTGCATCCACAACCTTCTGATTCAGAGGCAAGAGTGCTACCACTAAGCTAAGGCTGACGTTTAAAGCCTTTTGAAAGTATTTCTTGTAGTTGATTCTATGTCCCTGTGTCCATTAAATCAGATTTTCAATAAATCAGTTTTCAAGGAGGGACATTTAATCTCTCCTGCCTTCCACCCTATCACAGGCCGTCCCTTTTGTTCTTTCCTCCCCTCCCCTCTTTCCCTGCCTCTGTACTTGCTTAAAATCTGTTACATCTCTAACTTTTTCCAGTTCTGACGAAGGGTCACAGACCTGAAATGTTAACTCTGTTTCTCTTCTCCACGGATGCTGCCTGACCTGCTGAATGTTTCCAGCATTTTCTGTTGTTATTCAAGGAGGGAGTCTCTTTTGCTGTTGGAGGCAGCCTGCCACTATAAGATAAACTCCACTTACAAATATTTTGTTTGGCAAGAAACCTTATCAACTATTGATCTGGAAAAGTGATGAGAGTGTACATGAGATAAGAATCCTTCATTGTACAACCATTCTTAACAGTGGACAGGACTTGTGGTTTATTGACAGTAAATGTACTGGAGTGTTTGTCTGCTTGAGTTTGTTTTTAAATAGGTTTATTGAGTGCTTTTTTTCGACCAGATTGTCTGAAGTAATGCTTCAGCCTCGATAAGCTTAAAAAAGGGGAAGGATCTAACCTAGAATTTGGGGTTTTTCTTTTCAGAAGTCAAGAGGAAATTAGTTTTAATGCGGAAGGAGAACTTTGGAGGGGGAAAGACATTTGTGCATAATTAAATTATGTTCAGGACTGGGATTAGGTTGAGGGGTAAATTTTACAGGTTTCTGGTTTAGCACCTCCAGGCAAATTCAAATTATGGTAATCAGCAATTAGGACCAAAATTGTGTGCTAAATCCAGACTGTCAAACAGGCGTGTCTCATTAGCACTGCACCCATTTAGCGCTTGTTTTCGCCCTTTGGCCAAAATAACCCCCAATGTCCATTGTGGCTGGTGCTTCAAGTAGATCTGTTCCCCTGTACCAACAGAAAGCAGTGGTGCGCAGCATATTGTGACTATGGACAGTGTATCAGTCTGAATTCTCCCCGGTGTCCTGGGCCAATATTTATCCCTCAACCAACATCACTAAATAACAGATTATCTGGTCATTATCATTTTGCTGTTTGTGGGAGCTTGCTGTGCGCAAATCGGTTGCTGTGTTTCCTACATTATAACAGTGACTGCACTTCAAAAGTACTTAATTGGCTGTAAAGCGCTTTGGGGCATCCTGAGGTCATGAAAGGCGCTATATAAATGCAGTGGGCTTTATAAATAGAGGCATAACAAAAGCATTGGGGGGGAATTTTCCTGGGGGGGGTCAGTGGGCGTGATCGGTGGCAGGTCGGGTGGGAAATTTGATTTTTTTGACAACGGGTCGGGACCCCGCTGTCAACCCACCGCAACATGCCTTTCCCACAGGTACGTGTGTGATCTCTGATCCGACCTGAGCCGCAAAGGCAGGCAACCCAATTAAACCAATTATTGGGTTGTTGACAGACCCTTAATAATGCTTTTAACCTTACCTTTTCACTTTAACTGCTCGCCCACGGGGTCCACACAGCTCGGGGACCATGTCTGTGAACCTGAGGCGGGAGTTGAATGGCCATTGCTCCAGCTGATTGCTTGACCGCTTCAAATGTACAGTAAAAGCTCCCACCTGACAGATCACCACTTTCCTCAGCCACAAGCTGTTTCTCAGTCCATTTCCAGCACAGATTCTGCAGGCTTTCCACTCACCTTATTGGAAGAACTCTCTCGCCATTCACAGAATGCTTCTGTCATCTCTACTTCACCTGCCATCTATTCCATCAACATGGGTGCCCTTTATACTGTCTCGCCTTGGTCCTCAGTATGTCACCACAAGCAGCCCCAACACCAGAATCACCAGCAGCACCAATAACAACACCACCAACCTTCTCTGCAATCACCTGATGCTGCACAGGACACAGGGCATCAGCACCTGACCACATTGCTGGCCGGGAGGCCAGGGATGGCCTCACCATGGCCACATTTACTTCACTTGTCGCTGTACACCCTGGCTGCCACATGATGCTCCAGGTTAGCACCATCCCACACCAACACCATAAAGCATCCCTACAATGCCCAAGCCATTCCTTTCACACTCATCACCATTGCGGGGGGTAGCATTATGTCTCACCATTCACTGCAACTCACTAAGCCACTTCCAAAGTGCACACAAATCTGTCCAAGGATGGAAAGTGTTGAAAATAAAGGTTTCAATGTTTGACAGCACATTAACAAACTTCACATGAACATTGGATAAAATACCCAAGTGCCTACCCTTTTGTGCTGTTAGTTGGTATGATTGCACTAGTGTGAGGGTGAGTGTGAGGGGTGGCTATTGAGATGGGGATGTGATAATGTAGATAGAGAAGGATGGGTGGAGGTGCAAGGTAAGTTGGTGTGAGTAAGGATGTGCAGGAGTAGGGTAGGGAAGGCAGAGTAATGGGGATGTGATGAGAGGCACAGGAGGATGAGGTTGAGTGTGGCTTTGTACTAACGTTTTGTGATCGACTGAGATCATTGAAATGTTTGCACCACTGCACCCAGGTCCTCCTGACCACATCCCTGCTTGTGCCCTCCTGTGCAATCAGGTTGTGTTGGTCTCCTCCATCCATTGGAAGGGAAGAGGACCTCCCTGCGTGCTGTGACTCCCTCCTTAAGCATATGGAGGGAGTCATGGGAGAGCCTAGGTGCAGCCCTGCACCTCTGTGCAGTGATTGTCAGTGTTTGCAGCACTTCAATACTGTAGAACACTGACAGCACAAACGTCAAAACAAAGTTGGCCATGGTCCCTTTAAGGAAACCAGCTGATGACGCATCATGAATGACATCACCAGACCCACGTCCTCTAATTGGACCAGGAAATGCGCTGGGCGGGCTTAACAAGCCCCAGCGACGCAAGTTCCTTTTAGGCAGCGGGATGGAGCCAGCAGCAGGGCTGTGACCCGCCATCAACGTCGCCCGCCCCCGACGTAAGGAAAATCCCAGCCATAGAGTACAAAAGCCAGGAAGTTATGCTAAACCTTTATAAAACACTTGTTCAGCCCCAGCTGGAGTATTGTGTCCAATTCTGGGCTCCACACCTCTTCCTCCCATTAGTTGTTCAATGGTCCACCACCATTCACGAGTGGATGTGGCAGGACTGCAGAGCTTTGATCTGATCTGTTGATTGTGGGATCGCTTAGCTCTGGCTATAGCATGCACGAAGTCCTGTGTTGCAGCTCCCCCAGGTTGGCATCTCATTTTTAGGTACGCCTGGTGCTGCTCTTCTACACGCCTCATTGAACCAGGGCCTGGCTTGATGGTAATGGTAGAGGGAGGGATATGCCGGGCCATGTGGTGGAATACAATTCTGCTGCTGATGGCCCAGAGCACCTCATGGATGCGCAGTTTTGAGCTGCTAGATCTGTTCTGAATCTATCATATTTAGCATGGTGGTCGTGCTACACAACACGATGGGAGGGTTTCCTCAGTATGAAGATGGGACTTTGTCTCCACAAGGACTGTGTGGTGGTCACTCCCACCAATACTGTCATGGACAGATGCAGTCAAACCCACCAGAGGCTTGGATACTGTCATTCTGGATTATGTTATGCAAAATTAAATCAAAAAGAATTAATGTTATTGTAATTCCTAAACCATATCTGTATTTGAGTCATAGCTGTAAGCACAATAAAGAAATTATTTGCACTTTTTTGTTTCAGTCGGTAGCAATCTTGCTCGAGTCAGAAGGTTGTGGGTTCAAGTCCCAGTCCAGAGACTTGAGCACAAAATCCAGGCTGACACTCCACTGCAGTACTGAGGGAAGTGCTGCATTGGCAGAGGTGCTTTCTTTTAGATGAAGAGTTAAACCCAGGCCCCGTCTGTCCTCTCAAGTGGACGTAAAAGATTCCGGGGCATTACTTGAAGAGCAGAGGGGTTCTCCCGGTGTCCTGGCCAATATTTATCCCTCAACATCACTAAAAAAACAACTGACCTGGAGAGTTATCTCATTGCTGTTTGTGGGGCCTTGCTGTGTTTGTCTACATTACAACTGTACAAACAGGGTTGATGCAGATCAGGAAGCATGGGAGTCAGCAAATATAGAGCTGCTCCAAAGGACATGCGTTAGTCGGTGATGCAGTCAGCAAGATTGACAACCACTAGTTTTCCCACCTTCTACACGGAAGGCAAATTGAATCCCTGCTGCTGTAAATTAGCTGCCGAACACACAGATCACTCTAAAAAGCTCAGAAACAAAACCATGTGACAAAAGACACAAGCAGGTGATAAACCACTTTATTTCTTAGTTATATAAGCCTTCTCATCAAATAAATTACTGTTCCCATAAACCATGAACAGTCATTCACAAGGTCAGGTCCCTGATAATTTACACTTTAACAATTAGACAGGGTTGCGTAATAAAACGAAGAGTCAGACATGGCTGTAAACCAAGGTTACTTCTGGCCAGGCAGGGCAATTGTGACCAGTTCGTAGAGAACATAGCATGTACCTGAAATAAGCAGAGAAGAAAATTACTGCAGTCACATTCAGGCATTTTTTTTAATAAAGTATTTCAGCAATAAACAGAAAATTCTGGAAATACTCAGCAGGTCAGGCAGCATCTGTGGAGAGAGAAACAGAGTTAACGTTTCAGGTCGATGACCCGTCACTGAGTATATTCAAGACAGGTCGATAAATTTTTTGATATTAAGCGAATCAAGGGATATGAGGATAGTGCAGGAAAGTGGAGTTGAGGTAGAAGATCAGCCATGATCTTATTGAATGGCGGAGCAGGCTCGAGGGGCCAAATGGCCTACTCCTGCTCCTATTTCTTATGTTCTTAGTCTAGAACTAGGGGTCATAGTCTCAGGATGAGGAGGAATTTCTTCATTTAGAGGGTTGTGAATCTTTGGAATTCTCTACCCCAAAGGGCTGCAGATGCTGAGTCGTTGAGTATATTCAAGGCAGAGATCGGTAGATTTTTTGGATTCTAGGGGAATCAAGGGATATGGGGATAGTGCAGGAAAGTGGGGAGTTGAGGTCGAAGATCAGCCATGATCTTATTGAATGGCGGAGCAGGCTCGAAGGGCCGTATGGCCTACTCCTGCTCCTATTTCTTATGTTCTTATTTCCAGCATTTTCTGCTTTTATTTCAGATTTTCAGCAACCGCAGTATTTTGGTTTTGTATTAGTATTTCAGCAAATCTGTGGGCTTTCCCAGCACACACAATTTTCAGTCAATTTACCAAGTGCATAAAAACATAGACCTGGAGGAAAACTTTGTTTGACTTATTTCCTATTCTTCCCGCCACCCCCTCCGCCCCCCAACCACTTTCTCTCCCACCCACAACCCATCCATTGCTCGGACTGGGCACTGCACCTCCCCACCCCACCCCTCCTGTGGTGAGCAGCAATCCATGACTTGCGATTCCCACTAGTCGGGGTTACAATCTAGGATGTCAATAGTGTAGGGGTTCCCAACACGAACCAGTCCCACCCCCACACTTACGGTGCACCAATGTACTCCCTACTTCCGTTTCCCAACACACTGGTTCCAGAAGCAGCTAACCGTCCCCAGTCTGCCCAAGTGCGAGTCTACAGCTGCCTAGGGAGTCGCCTATACGTCCCAGAAGGGGCACCATAGCCAAGACCGAACCTGCCCTCGCCTGGCCCTGGTAAGCAGGGACCCGAGTCATTTGCTCCCTTGCCCTTTGCAGAGATTGATTTGTATCTGTTTATGTATACTTGTACATATATTCAAATAAACTTAATTATACAATTGTCAACCTCAATGAACAGGCTAATCCCTCTCGTTTCTCCCCACAAATGGAATCTCCCTCCCCATCCAAAGTTGCTGACCATCACTGGGGCACAGGGGTCCTGGGATCCCTCTAGTAATTCATCAAGCCGGCTACTTTTCATGCTTGAACCCAGACAGTAAGGACTGGCTGGCCATTCAACCCTCGGAGTTTCACAGCCAAGCCAATTCCTGTTCTCACCCGACGCCCGTGCCCTGTCTAGCCCCAGGGTGGGTGGGTCCGTCCCTGGATAGGGACTCAATGTCTTTACCTGCTGGGACATCCAGAGATCAGCACGTTTTAAAATAAGTACCAGGTATTCCTTACCCACAACAGTGAGCCCCATGGTTAGCCTGTAAAGCACAGCATCTGCAACGCCTCCTTTTAAATGGACCGGTATCCCGTTGTCCGCCTGGAACAGAGAAATGGAATCACAAAAGTGCAGTCCCAGCTGTGCTCCGCCGTCATCTGCATTAGGAAAGAAGTCCCATCCCCCAACTACCCTAACCTACTGCCGCTGTTTGCTAGATTTAGTGCGTAGGAGACATTGGCCTAAATTCCCCACATCCATGCCATGGCAGGAACACCAGATTCAGAGAAGGCAGCTAACCAGCCACTTACACACCTCCTGCCCGCTGAGCAGAGCAAGGCAGGGTGCGGAGACCAGGAGAAGACTGCGGGGTGGCGAGGTAGAGGGGGTCGTGGCAGGGCCAGGTTCAGGGCAAGGTGGAGCAGGTTTTGGCCGGGGTAACGTGAATCACACAAGCAATTTTAATTCCAATCGCCAGGGTGCTGTTCCTTCCAAATCACATGGCTTCTTCTGTTTCAGGCTTATTTAAAGGTTTACGAGTCATTTAAATCTAGAGTCAGACAGATTTTATTTTCAATACCACACTGTTGTATAGTTCTCGTGACTACATGTTGCTGAGATTTGTCAGTGCGGTAATGCAATTAGTGTCAGTGTACAGAACACCAGACTTAAACCCCATGCTTGTTTTAAACACTGCACCCCCACCAACGCTGCAATCTGTATTACCCCAGAGACAAACAGACGCCCATGACTCGCTTTCAGGCATGTGCTACTGGGGCCCAGCCAAGAGGTGGCATATAGGAGCAATCTGCAGCTCCATTCCCCAGAAAAAGGGGAAGAGTGTGGAGCGAGGCCCAGTCTTTGCACAAACCATCAGCATAGCTGAGCGAACACTCAGATACAGACTGAAGACGTGTATCTTTGTAATGGGGAGAGACTAGGAGTTGCAGAGGAGCAAAGGGATTTGGGTGTTCATGTACAAAAATCACTAGAAGCTGGTGGACAGGTACAAAAAAAAAAAATCAAAAAGGGGGTTGGAATACAAAGGGGTGGAAGTTATGCCACAGTTGTATAAAGCTCTGGTTAGACCACATCTGGAGTAACCGCACCAGTTTTGAGCACTGCACCTCAGGAAGGATATATTAGCCTTGGAGGTGGTACAACGTAGATTCACCAGAATGATACCGGGGATTTAAAGGTTACATTATGAGGACAGGTTGCATAAACTTGGTTTGTAATCCCGTGTAATCCAGGTGTTTAAAATGATAAAGGGATTTGATGGGAGAGAGAGGGAGAGAGAGAGAGAGAGAGAGAGAGAGAGAGAAACTATTTCCTCTGGCGGGGGAAATCGGAACAAGGGGGCTTAACCTTAAATTTAGAGGCAGGCCATTTTAGGTGTGCTTTTTCCACACAAAGTAGTGGAAATCGGGAACACTCTCCCCCAAAAGGCGGTAGACGCGGAGGACAATTGGAGACTTCAAGACGGAGATGGATAGATTTTTGTTGGGTAAGGGATAGGGATTAAAGGTGGGTAAATGGAGTTCAGGTACAGATCAGCCACGATCTGACCGAATGGCAGAACAGGCTCGAGGGGCTGAATGGCCTGCTCCTGTTCCGAAGAGCTACTGTGCTGCCCACGGTTTGAGAATCAGCCAAGACACTACACTGAATGTGGTCTGCTTCTGCAAGATGTCGCCAGGTAACTCAGCTTTGCACATTAGCGTGAAACAAATGTGGCAGCTTTTTACATCACGTGTCTCCGCAAGTCATTTTAAAAAGTGTGCTGTGCTGTAAAGCACTAAACTGATTGCAGTTTGAGACACTATCCAGTAGAAAGGCATCCCTTGCCCTTAACTCCCAAAGTCTGCCACTATAATAACCAACTCAGCCATTAAAACAGAACACCTAAAAAGAACTCATTCTTAAAGCAACAAGGTGCGCGAACCACAAGGGTTTTGAAATCTGAAATTGCACAGGTGCCACTAATGTTTCCTTTTGAGAGAAACAAGTTTATCTTTGCGCCCTTGACTCAATAAAACCCAAGTGCATCCTGGATTTGAACAATGCTCCCCATCAGTGGGGTCTTTAGTGCCTCTCCTGTTCTCCTGGCCAGAGCACGAGACAAAGCCCGAGACCTGACAAGACCATCGCTCTCTCACCTCTCGCCTCAAACTCCTCCATATAAAAATCAATAGAATCAGAATGCTCCAGCACAGAAACAGGCCATTCAGCCCCTCTAGTTTGCACCTGTGTTTTTTCTCCACTATCCACCCAGTCTAATCCCACACTCCTGATCACTCCACATACCCTTTAATATCCCACCCAGTCTAATCCCACTCACTGCCCATACCCTTTACTATCCCACCCAGTCTAATCCCACTCACTGCCCATACCCTTTACTATCCCACCCAGTCTAATCCCATTCACTGCCCATACCCTTTACTATCCCACCCAGTCTAATCCCACTCACTGCCCATACCCTTTACTATCCCACCCAGTCTAATCCCACTCACTTCCATACCCTTTAATATTCCACCCAGTCTAATCCCACTCTCCTGCTCATTCCCAATACCCTTTAATATTCCTCTTTTTCCAGCAGCTATCTAATTTCCTTTTAAAAGAATCTCTGGACTCTGTTTCAACAATAGTTTGTGGAAAAGAATTCTATATTCTAACCCCACTCTGTAATGGAATTTTTCTAACTTCCCCTTTAATTCTGCGATCACTTTACTACATCCTCTCGTTACCTTGGGCAGTGGTGTCGCTGCAACCAGCTGCTCCATAACTGGAAGGTGAAGGATAGGCCAATGAGAGACTGTCCAAACCATGGAGCATGGAGATCCTTCCCTGGAGGTGGGCCGGGGGGGGGGAAAACAGCTCCTGCTCACTCCGTATCACCAGAGGCCACAGAACGGATGCGTAATGTTGCTTTTCAAGCTGCCACACGAAAGACTGCGGAGAGTGCTGACTTTCCTTCCTTGCTTCTCCTGAGCTGCCAGCACACTCGCCAACCTGCAAGTCCTCCCCTTCATCCTCAACGTGTAGAAATCAAGATTCACTGCACTGTTTCCGATTGTAATGGACTTCCCTGGAACTAAAGACTGCCATTTCTTGCCTCCTCAATCTATTAGCAAACTAGAGGAGCGTCAGAATCAGGAAAGTCTAGAGGACAGAGCCATCCCGGCCAGCCGATTAGTGAGACTTCACTTGACACCACAATAAATGCTGGCCTTGCCAGCAATGCCCACATCCCGTGAAGGAAGAGTTAAAAAAAATTGTGGATTAGAAATCACCCATTTTTTCCATTCTCTGTGGTCACCTCTTAGCATTGCTGAAAACTTCCTCATACAAAATCACTCCAAGTGGAGACATTTTCTAGCCCGTTTTGTAAGATCTTGGCCTTCTGTTCAAGCACCAACTGAAATAGCATCTGTGGTTATTGGGAAACACGAACACCACCGCAATCATTGTTTACCTGATCGCACTGACATTACATAACTTCCTACAAGTGTTACTCAACAGCCCTTAGTTCCTGCTAGCCACTGGTCTCCCAGATGAACTTTACACGCTCGAACTAGATGGTGTGAAGAGCACTGCAGCAAATCCTTCAGCTGTTTTCATCCCCTGTAAAATATGGTTAAGGAGGAGAAAGTCTGTGTTCAAACCTTCAAGGCAATTGAGATGGAGAACTCAAGTGCAGAGCAAAAGAGACACAATGGGGGGCAATTGCCAACTTCATGGCCTGGGCACTACCCTGGAGGAGCAGATCCCTCCATGTTGTAGGACTGGCCAGATTTTCACCTCATTGCTTTTACCGGAACAAAAAAAAATCGAGCTGGTTCTATAAAAGGTGGCGTGGAGACCCGCTGTACCAGGTTACCACATACTGGGCACGATGGGCCGAGCGGCCTCCTTCTGTGCAGTCAGTATCTATGATTAACTCCCACTATGTCCTGCGAGCTGCCGCACAGACGCCTTGTACCGTGGGGCCTTGGGCCGTTTTCCTACCTTAAAGACGCTATATAAATGGAAGTTGTTGTTGCTCTGCAGAAAGTGGCAGCTCATACTGGGGGTACGGTCCCATCGGGAGCCGCAGTGCCTCAAGCAAATGGCCATTCTGGGTGAGGATCAGTGAGCTGTTTCACCGCAGGCCCATCACAGCCAAACCTGACCCTGCCCCTATCCAACGTTCGCATGCACACTTCTAGCAAAGGTTAATAGACAATGATCGGGAATTCTGTGCAGACGGGGTTAAGAGTGGGTCGTGCTAGTACATGCAGCATTATCGACCCATGAAGGGGCTGGAGTGAGGAAACATGCAAAACTACTGCCTTAGTGACCTGTTGAAATCCCTAGAGGATGGGTCGGTCAATGCTCAACACAGAATAACTGAAATATTCGAGTCGTTAAAAATACAGAGCTGTGGGGGACCTTTTGCTGGCAGTGCATTGTGGAGAGAAGACTGGTTCAAGCCCTGCTTTAGGAAACCTTGGCTAGCCGAAGAATGCGAGCATTTGGCCTTTTCACTAGGCAGCCTGGTTATGTTTGAAGTGCACCGTGATGGGCGATTGTTTAGTCAGCCAACGATGCTATTTATTGGCATGCAGCCTGTAAGCAAAGCTTGATCACAAAACAAGTTCACACGGCAACTACTGACCATATTTGCAGCCAACAATTTGTCTGTTGGAAGCGCAAAACTGCAACTCATTTCTTCAAAAAGGAAAAAAACAAGAGTTCACTTTGGAAAAAAGTAGAGATGCCTTGAAAATAAAACTGCAAAATTTTAAAGGGCACATATACAAGTTAAAAACATTTAGATTAAAGCTTCAATACCCAAGTATTTGAGTGCAACACTGACACTGATGTGAAGTTTACTTCAATGACAACTTGCCAGTTTACATTAATCCTTATCGAAGTTAGATGCAGAGAGGTCATCCTCTCCCTAGTTAACACAGCCTGTATCCAATCTACTTCCTATGATGGACGAGCCTTTGTGTAAACAGTAAGGATGGTTCCCCTTTATTACAGAATGTTTTAACTACCTCAAAATGAATTTCAAGCTACACCCGTTCAGGTTAGGATTGTTTTTCAAGTATTTTTTAGTAACATACAAGACCATCTTTAACCTGTGTAGCTTGTCCATCGGGAAAACGACATAATGCTGTCAGTCTGGTTCTGAAATCCAGGACATGCAGTATGTGTACACCAAGGGAGGTCACATTCCCCATCACAGCTGTCTGGAACTGCACTGTAGTTATTGGTAAAAATTGAGTACTTGACTAACATTTTGAGATACAGTATATGAGTAATTTGAGACATGACGTGTGGTTAAGTGTAGCATGATTGGGGGGGAAGGGTGACTTTGGTCCTATGGTTCCGAAAGCTCTCCACCACTGGGGTTTCCCTCACCTCGTGTCTGGGTCTGTTGTAGACTAATTGAGAGAGAGTAATTGCTATGATTAGTCAACAACTCCATTATCAGATCATGTGACTACCAGGATGGTAGACGGCCAACTAGATGACCTTGGTCTTTATTCGTCTAGCAGTTCCTGTGTAATGGTACGTGCAGCAGAAATCAGCTTCAATTTCCGCATTTAGCATACTAATCATAATCAAATATATGCTTGCTGTTTCGCTAAGACGACCTGCATTAACCCCCTTCCCCCACCATGTTCAACAATCTGCCCACAACCTGTAAACACATTTAAAACAGAGGATATCAGCAGCAGTACGACAGTGTCAGAGCTATGAGCAGAGTTCAGATGCCCAAAGTAGCCCATCCCAATTACACACACGACACTCACCTGGAATATCTTCTGCTTCTCAGCAATCCTATTCTGCACTTGTCTGCGGGTTGCAGTGCTGAAGGTTCGCTGTGAAAGTTGCTGACAGGCCTGAGGGGAAAGCAAAACATTGAAATGTAAATCTCCAAATGGGCAATATGTGAAGGACAGCACCCCTCCACAATACTGATGATCAACTGGCATTTAATTGTCACCATCACATTCCTCAGTGCATCTCAAAGCACGTCACAATCAACTAATTACTTTTGGACTGCAGTAGCTGTTGTTAATGTGGGTACCAAGCCCGAGCAATCTCTCCCAAAACAGCAAATGAGGTGAATGGCCAGTTAATGTGGTTATTTGTGCGTTTATTAAATGAGTGACATACCAAAGGCAAGTTTGACAAATTAATCTCCAAAATTATAGCACACGCTGATAGCTGAATGGGTAATTGCGGTTTGATCCCAAGCCACACACACCAGAACGGCCTGTGCTGAGGTAGCCACCCCCCCCCCATCAGCACAGGTGTGAAGATATACTTCGCCTTAGCATGCCCAGTGGCCCTTGCTGGAAATGTGTATCTGGAGACACGGCCAAGAGCAGCTGTGAAGACCAAACTGCCGAATGAAAATAAAATGCTGCAGATGCTGGAAATCTGAAACAAGGACAGAAAAGGCTGGAAACGCTCAGCAGGTCAGGCAGCATCTGTGGGGAGAACAGAGAGGATAAGGCTCCAGGGCTGGGCCCTTCTTCACAGCGTCACCTGCTGACTGACCTGCTATGAATAGCCCGTCAGTGCCCAGAGATTCACACTCCCAACCCCGACAGATCAGAAGAAAAGGGAGAAAATAAAGTGAAAGCACTTCTCAAACTCACATTTTCAGATGTTTAAAATAATAAATATTTTATATAGATATCCAAGCACATAGATGTTATCTTTATACCTAGATCATTCCCAAAGGAATATAATTAAATATATAGATAGCATGTATATAGAATATCAGCACATAATTAAATATATATTATTAGGTACTTTGATATTATACATCAGCATTTACTTAACTTAAGAAATAGGAGCAGGAGTCGGCCATACGGCCCCTCGAGCCTGCTCCGCCATTCAATAAGATCATGGCTGATCATCGACCTCAACTCCACTTTCCCACCCGATCTCCATATACCTTGATTCTCCGAGAGTCAAAAATCTATCGATCTCAGCCTTGAATATACTCAAAGACTCAGCATTCATAGCCTTCTGGGGCAGAGAATTCCAAAGATTCACAACCCTCTGAGTGAAGAAATTCCTCATCTCGGTCTTAAATGGCCAACCCCTTATCTTGAGACTATGCCCCCTAGTTCTAGACACTCCAGCCAGGGGAAACAACCTCTCAGCATCTACCCTATCAATCCCCTTCAGAATCTTGTATGTTTCAATGAGATCATCTCTCATTCTTCTGAACGCCAGAGAGTATAGGCCCATTCTACACAATCTCTCATCAGAGGACAGCCCTCTCATCCCAGGAATCAATCTAGTGAACTTTCGTTGCACCGCCTCCAAGGCAATTATATCCTTCCTTAGATAAGGAGACCAAAACTGTGCACAGTACTCCAGGTGTGGTCTCACCAAGGCCCTGTACAAGTGTAGTAAGATTTCCATGCTCTTATACTCCAACCCCCTTGCAATAAAGGCCAACATGCCATTTGTCTTCCTTATTGCTTGCTGTACCCTGCAGGCTAGCTTTCTGTGTTTCTTGCACAAGGACATCCAAATCTCTCTGAACACCAACATTTGAAAGTTTCGCACCATTTAAAAAATATTCTTTTTTTCTATTCTTCCTACCAAAGTGAATAACCTTATATTTCCCTACATTATACTCCATCTGCCACCTCACTGCCCACTCACTGAGTCTATCTATATCCCTTTGCAGACTCTGTGTTCTCCTCACAGCTTACTGTCCCACCTAGCTTTGTATCATCAGCAAACTTGGATACATTACACTCGGTCCCTTCATCTAGGTCATTAATATAGATTGTAAATAGCTGAGTCTCCAGCACTGATCCTTGCGGCACCCCACCAGTTACAGCCTGCCAACCTGAAAAAGATCCATTTATCCCTACTCTGTTTTCTGTCCATTAACCAATCCTCCATCCATGCTACTATATTACCCCCAACTCCATGAACCCTAATCTTGTGTAATAACCTTTTATGTGGCACCTTATCGAATGCCTTTTGCAAATCCAAACTACATCCACTGGTTCCCCTTTATCTACCCTGCTAGTTACATCCTCAAAAAACTCATTTGTCAAACACAATTTCCCTTTCATAAAACCATGTTGACTCTGCCTAATCATGTTAAGATTTTTTAAGTGCCCTGATACCACTTCCTTAATAATGGATTCCAGCATTTTCCCGACGACTGATGTCAGACTAACTGGCCTGTAGTTCCCTGTTTTTTCTCTCCCTCCTTTCTTGAATAGCGGTGTTACATTTGCAACCTTCCAATCCGCTGGGACCATTCTAGAATCTAGGGAATTTTGGAAGATCAAAGCCAATGCATCCACTATCTCTTCAGCTACCTCTTTTAGAACCCCAGGATGTAGGCCGTCAGGTCCAGGGGATATGTCGGCTTTTAGTCCCATTAGTTTCTCGAGTACTTTTTCTCTACTTATATTAATTACATTAAGTTCCTTACCCTCATTCGACCCTTGATTCCCCACCATTTTTGGTATGCATTTTGTGTCTTCTACTGTGAAGCCAGATACAAAATATTTGTTTAACGTTTCTGCCATTTCCTTATTCCTCATAATTTCTCCTGTCTCAGCCTCTAAGGGACCAACATTTACTTTTGCTACACTCTTTCTTTTTACATACTTGTAGACGCTCTTACAATCTTTTATATTTCTTGCTAGTTTTCTCTCATTTTATTTTTTCGCTTTATCAATTTTTTGGTCAACCTTTTGCTGGTTTCTGAAACTCTCCCAATCCTCAGGCTTACTATCATTCTTTGCAACATTATAAGCTGCTTCTTTCAATCTAATGCTATCCTTAACTTCTTTAGTTAGCCACGGTTGGATCATTTTTCCCGTGGAGTTTTTGTTTTTCAATGGAATGTATTTTTGTTGAGAATTATGAAATATTTCTTTAAATGCTAGCCACTGCTTATCTACCGCCATACCTTTTAATCTATTTTTCCAATCTACCTTAGCCAAGGCGCCCCCTCATACTGATGTAATTGGCTTTATTTAAGTTTAAGATTCCAGTTTAGGACTTAGGCAAGTCACTCTCAAAAGTAAGGTGAAATTCTATCATATTATGATCACTCTACCCCAGAGGATCCTTTACTATGAGATTGCTAATTAACCCTGTCTCATTACACAATATAAGATCTAAAATAGCCTGTTCCCGAGTTGGTTCCATGACATATTGTTCTAGGAAACCGTCCCAAATGCATTCCATGAACGCGTCCTCCAGACTACCTTTGTCAATTTGATTTGTCCAGTCTATATGAAGATTAAAGTCCCCCAAGATTATCGCATTACCTTTGTTCAAGCTCCTACTATTTCTTGATTAATATTCTGTCCAACAGTATAGCTACTGTTAGGGGGCCTATATACTACTCCTACTAGTGTTTTCTGCCCCTTGTTATTCCTTATCTCCACCCATACGGATTCTACTTCCTGATCTTCCGAGCCGAGATCCTTTCTCGCTACTGTCCTTATGTCATCCTTTATTATCAGGGCTACTCCCCACCCCCCCTCTTCCATTCTGCCTGTCTTTTCAAAACGTCAAGTACCCTGTAACATTTAGTTCCCAACCTTGGCCATCTTGCAACCACGTCTCTGTAATGGCTATTAGATCATAAATAAATAAATAAATAAATAAATAAATATACACACACACAGTTATAGATCTATATCAAGTATATGGATATTATTTGATATATATTAATGACCTAGACTTGGGTAAACAGGGCATAACTTGAAAGTTTGTACATAACACAAAACTCAGAAATGTAGTAATCAGTGAGGAGGATAGTAACAGACTTCAGGAGGACATAGACTGGGGAAATGGGCAGACAAGGTAGATTAAATTTAATGCAGAGAAGTGTGAAGTGATGTATTTTGGTAGGAAGAATGAGAGGCAATATAAACTATATGGTACAATTTAAAAAGGAGGGGGGCAGGAACAGAGACCTCTGGGGGCTCACGTACCCAAATCTTTGAATGTGGCAGGAGACATTGAGAAGGCTGTTAAAAAAGCTTTAATAGAGGGAGTACAAAAGCAAGGAAGTTATGCAAAACCTTCAGAAAATTACTGGTTAGGCCCCAGCTGGAGTATTGTGTCCAATTCTGAGCACAACACTTCAGGAACAATGTCAAGACCTTGGAGAGCGTGCAGAGGAGATTTACTAGAATGGTACCAGGGATGTGGGACCTCAGTTACATGGGGAGACTACACAAGCTGGGATTGTTCCCCTTAGAGCAGAAAAGGGGAGATTTGAAGAAGATGTTCAAAATCATGGAGTTGTGATAGAATAAATGAGAAACTGTACCAGTGACAGAAAGGTCAGTAACCAAGGGTCAGAGATTTAAGGTAATTGGCAAAAGAATACAGCAAGACGAGAAAACTTTTTTTTTAATTCACAGCAAATTATGATCTGGAATGCACTGCCTGAATAATAGCAGATTCAATAATAACTTTCAGAATGATATTGAATACTTGAAGGGGGAAAATTTACAGGGCTAAAGGGAAAGGGCAGGGAAGTGGGACGAATTGGATAGCTTTCAAAGAGCCGGCACAGGCACAATGGGCCAAATGGCTCCTTCTGTGCTGTATCATTCCATATTATACATTAGTTACTGGTAAATATCTCTGTATAGAATATCTATCTATAGCTGTTTTATATCCCAGTTTGTTATCTCAGTCTATAGTTACAGACTTTGCACACCCCAGCCTACAGATTCTATGAATTAGTTTCAGGTTGTAGGTGTCACTCGGGTGGGGGTGGTAAATGCAGCGCCATTATTGTCCATAAGAACATGAAAAACAGGAGCAGGAGTAGACTACACAGCCCCTGGAGCCTGCTCCACCATTCAATAAGATCATGGCTGATCTTCAACCCCAACTCCACTTTCCTGCACTATCCCCATATCCCTTGATTCCCCGAGAGTCCAAAAATCTATCTCAGCCTTGAATATACTCAAAGATTGAACCTCCACAGCCCTCTGGGGCAGAGAATTTCAAAGATTCACATCCCTGAGTGAAGAAATTCCTCCTCATCTCAGTCTTAAATGGCCGACCCCTTGTCCTGAGACTCTGCCTCCAGCCTCACTCCGCCCCCCACCCGGGGACTCAGCCTCTTGCTGAAGGGTCACACGGAAGGGAGGGGCTCGGGGTGCCGGCCCCGCTGCGGGCCGGGGATCGCTGCCGGAAGGCCCGAGGTCAAGGATCCACCGGAGAGAAGGGCCCCCGGGGACAACGCCCGCCGCCGCCCCAGGGCCCGGTCTCCTCACCCCCCCCACGGCCCCGGGCTGCCCGCCGCCCCAGGGCCCGGTCTCCCCGGCCCTCCTCACCCGCAGGCTCCGCATCCCCAGGCCGCTCATGTTGCTCCGATTTCCCGCAAGGACACACGGAAGACCAAACTGCACCGCGCCGTGATCAGAACCGTCCAGTCACGTGGATCCGGTCATGTGATCGACGCCTCACATTACGTCGAAGGCCCAGGAGCCGGTTGACCACGTGACCGCGCCCGCCGTCTCCATTGGCGCAGTTGCGGTGTCGGCCATGACAGTTGTGGGCAAGATGCCAGCATCATCTGACCTTGGCAATGGGTGTTGATTCCAGCCAGAGGCGAAGTGCACTGGTGCCTGGAACCGGCCTCACTCACCTCTCCTGGCAGATCATTCCAAACATCCAATGCCAACCGTGCCTCAGTGTCAGAAAAGAAAGACTTGCATTTATATAGCTTCATGACCACCCGACGTCCCAAAGCACTTTACAGCCAATGAAGTACTTTTTGAAGTGGAGTCACTGTTGTAATGTGGGGAACGCAGCAGCCAATTTGCGTACAGCAAGCTCCCACAAACAGCAATATGATAATGACCAGATAATCTGTTTTAGTGGTGTTGGTCAGGACACCGGGGATAACTCCCCTACTCTTCTTCAAAATAGTGCCATGGGATCTTTTACGTCCACCTGCGAGGGCAGACGGGGCCTCAGTTCAACGTCGCATCCAAAAGACAGCACCTCCGACAGTACAACACTCGAGTGTCAGCCCAGATTTTTGTGCTCAAGTCTCTGGAATGAGGCTTGAACCCACGACCTGCTGACTCAGAGGCGAGAATGCTACCAACTGAACCACGGATGATACTTGTGAAGGTGTTGGTCACGTCCCACTCCAGAGGCTTGAGCACAAGATACAGGCCAACACTTCAATGCAGTACTAAGGGAGTGCTACACTGTCGGAGCCCCAGTACTGAGAGAGTGCTGCACTGTCGGAAGGGCAGTACTGAGGGAGTGCTGCACTGTCGGAGGGGCAGTACTGAGGGAGTGCTGCACTGTCGGAGGGGCAGTACTGAGGGAGTGCTACACTGTCGGAGCCCCAGTACTGAGAGAGTGCTGCACTGTCGGAGGGGCAGTACTGAGGGAGCGCTGCACTGTCGGAGGGGCAGTACTGAGGGAGTGCTGCACTGTTGGAGGGGCAGTACTGAGGGAGTGCTGCACTGTTGGAGCCCCAGTACTGAGAGAGTGCTGCACTGTCGGAGGGGCAGTACTGAGAGAGTGCTGCACTGTTGGAGGGGCAGTACTGAGGGAGTGCTGCACTGTCGGAGGGGCAGTACTGAGGGAGTGCTGCACGGTCGGAGGGGCAGTACTGAGGGAGTGCTGCACTGTCGGAGGGGCAGTACTAAGAACATAAGAAATAGGAGCAGGAGTAGGCCATTTGGCCCTTCAAGCCTGCTCCGCCACTCAATAAGATTGTGGCTGATCTTCTACCTCATCTCCACTTCCCTGCACTATCCTCATGTCCCTTGATTCCCTTAATATTCAAAATATCAATCTCTGTCTTCAATATACTCAACGACTGAGCCTCCACAGCCCTCTGGGGTAGAGAATTCCAAAGATTCACCACCCTTTGAGTGAAGAAATTTTTCTTCATCTCAATCCTAAATGGCCGACCCCTTATTCTAAGACTGTGACCCCTGGTTCTAGACTCCCCAGCCAGGGAAACGTCCTCCCTGCATCTACCCTGTCAAGTCCTGTAAGAATTTTGTATGTTTCAATGAGATCACCTCTCATTCTTCTGAACTCTAGAGAATATAGGCCTAGTCTACTCAATCTATCTGGGCAACACGGTGGCATAGTGGTTAGCACTGGTGCCTCACAGCGCCAGAGACCCGGGTTCGAATCTGACCTCGGGTGACTGTCTGTGTGGAGTTTGCACCTTCTCCCCGTGTCTGCGTGGGTTTCCTCCGGGTGCTCCGGTTTCCTCCCACAGTCCAAAAATGTGTGTGAGTTAGGTTGATTTGGCTATGATAAATTGACCCTTAGTGTTAGGGGGGATTAAATATGTGGGGTTATGGGGATAGGATGGGATATGTTAGGGGGAATTAAATACGTGGGGTTACGGGGGTAGGGTGGGATATGTGTACTGTGGGGATTAAAGCAGGGACAGGGTACTGGATTTGGATGATCAGCCATGATCATATTGAATGGCGGAGCAGGCTCGACGGGCCGAATGGCCTACTCCTGCTCCTAGATTCTATGTTTCTATGTTTCTATCCTCATAGGACAATCCCCCCATCCCAGGAACCAGTCTGGTGAACCTTCGTTGCACTCTCTCTATGGCAAGTATATCCTTCCTTAGGTAAGGAGACCAAAACTGTACACAATACTCCAGGTGTGGTCTCGCCATGGCCCTATATAATTGCAAAAATGAGAAGTCGCACAACACCAGGTTATAGTCCAACAGATTTATTTTAAATTACAAACTTTCGGCGCTGTCGCCCCTTCCTCAGGTAAAGTTACAATGAGTGAATCTACAATATTTCACAGTATATAAACACAGAAACTGCAGAGATACAATCTTTCAGGGAAGGTGTCCTTACATCAAAGACACACCAAGAGCACAGCCAAGACAATGAGATGTGTCACAGGGGGTCCAACGTGTCAAATCACACCACACAACCCTGCCACGGCAACCTCTGCAAGACATGCCAGATCATGAACACAGATACCGTCATCACACGTGAGGACACTACCCACCAGGTACATGGTACATACTCATGTGACTCGGCCAACGTTGTCTACCTGATACGTTGCAGGAAAGGATGCCCCAGAGCATGGTACATCGGCGAGACCATGCAGACACTGAGACAACGTATGAACGGACACCGCGCAACAATCGCCAGGCAGGATTGTTGCCTCCCAGTCGGGGAACACTTCAGCAGTCAAGGACATTCAGCCTCAGATCTGCGGGTTAGCGTTCTCCAAGGTGGCCTTCGAGACACACGACAACGCAAAATCATCGAGCAGAAACTGATAGCCAAGTTCCGCACCCATGAGGACGGCCTCAATAGGGATATCGGGTTCATGTCACGCTATAGAACGTGACTCGACATCGTTGTCTGTCTTTCCAGTTATTTAAAAAAAAACACCAAAAAAAAACAAACACAAAAAAAAACACACAAAAAAAACCACAAAAAACAACACTGCAGACAGCAGGATTTGACACGTTGGACCCCCTGTGACACATCTCATTGTCTTGGCTGTGCTCTTGGTGTGTCTTTGATGTAAGGACACCTTCCCTGAAAGATTGTATCTCTGCAGTTTCTGTGTTTATATACTGTGAAATATTGTAGATTCACTCATTGTAACTTTACCTGAGGAAGGGGCGACAGCTCCGAAAGCTTGTAATTTTAAATAAATCTGTTGGACTATAACCTGGTGTTGTGCGACTTCTCATTTTTGTCCACCCCAGTCCAAAGCCAGCATCTCCGCATCATATATAATTGCAGTAAGACGTCTTTACTCTGATACTCAAATCCTCTTGTAATAAAGGCCAACATACCATTTGCTTTCCAAATTGCTTGCTGTACCTGCATGTTAACTTTCAGTGATTCATGAACAAGGACACCCAGGTCCCTCTGAACACCAACATTTCCCAAAGTCTCACCATTTAAAAAATACTCTGCTTTTCTATTTTTCCTACCAAAGTGGATAACTTCACATTTCTCCACATTATATTCCATTTGCCATGTTCTTTCCCACTCACTTAGCCTGTCTATATCCCCTTGAAGCCTCCTTGCATCCTCCTCACAACTTACATTCCCACCCAGCTTTGTATAAAAGGATAGAAGCATAGAAGATAGGAGCAGGAGTAGGCCATTCGGCCCCTCGAGCCTGCTCCGCCATTTAATGAGATCATGGCTGATCATCCAAATTCAGTACCCTGTCCCTGCTTTCTCCCCATATCCCTTGATCCCTTTAGCCTTAAGAGATGTATCTATCTCCTTCTTGAATATATTTAATGAATTGGTCTCAACTGCCTTCTGTGGTAGAGAATTCCACAGGTTCACCACTCTCTGGGTGAAGAAATTCCTCCTCATCTCAGTCCTAAATGGTTTACCCCTTATCCTTAGACTGTGACCTCTGGTTCTGGACTCCCCTGCCATCGGGAACATCCTTCCTGCATCTAGTCTGTCTAGTCCTGTTAGAATTTTATAAGTTTCAATGAGATCCCCTCTCATTCTTCGAAACTCTAGCGAATATAAGCCTAATCGACCCAATCTCTCTTCATACATCATTCCTGTCATCCCAGGTATCAGTCTGGTAAATCTTCGCTGCACTCCCTCCATGGCAAGAACATCCTTCCTCAGATAAGGCGACCAAAACTGCACACAATACTCAAGGTGTGATCTCACCAAGGCCTTGTACAACTGCAGCAAGACATCCTTGCTCCTGTACTCGAACCCTCTCGCTATGAAGGCCAACATACCATTTGCCTTCTTAACCGCCTGCTGTACCTGCATGCTTACCTTCAGTGACTGATGCACAAGGACTCCCAGATCTCGTTGCACTTCCCCTTTTCCCAATCTATTGCCATTCAGATAATAATCTGTCTTCCTGTTTTTGCCACCAAAGTGGATAACCTCGCATTTATCCACATTATACTGCATCAGCCATGCATCTGCCCAATCACCCAACCTGTCCAAATCATACTGGAGTTTCTCTGCATCCTCCTCACAGCACACACGCCCACCCAGCTTTGTGTCGTCTGCAAACTTAGAGATATTACATCTAGTTCCCTCGTCTAGATCATTAATATATATTGTGAATAGCTGGGGTCCTAGCACCGATCCCTGTGGTACCCCACTAGTCACTGCCTGCCACTCGGAAAAAGACCCGTTTATTCCAACTCTTTGCTTCCTGTCTGCCAACCAGTTCTCTATCCAAATCAGTACCTCACCCCCAATCCCATGTGCTTTAACTTTGCACGCTAATCTCTTATGCGGGACATTATCGAAAGCCTTCTGAAAGTCCAAATACACCACATCCACTGTTTCTCCCTTATCTATTCTACCAGTTACATCCTCAAAAAATTCCAGTAGATTAGTCAGGCATGATTTCCCTTTTGTAAATCCATGTTGACTTTGTCCGATCCTGTCACTGTTTTCCAAGTGCTCTGCTATTACATCTTTTATAATGGACTCTAGCATTTTGCCCACTACCGATGTCAGGCTTACCGGTCTATAATTCCCCGTTTTTTCTCTACCACCTTTTTAAAATAGTGGGGTTACATTAGCTACGCTCCAATCCATGGGAACTGTTCCAGAGTCTATAGAATTTTGAAAGATGACCAGCAATGCATCTACTATTTCTAGGGCCACTTCCTTAAGTACCCTAGGATGTAGATTATCAGGCCCTGGGGATTTATCAGCCTTCAATCCCGTCAATTTACCTAACACCATTTCCCTACAAATACTGATTTCATTCAATTCCTCCCTCTCATTAGACCCTATGTTCCCCGACATCTCTGGGAGTTTATTTGTGTCCTCCTTTGTGAAGACAGAACCAAAGTATGTATTTAATTCGTCAGCCATTTCTTTGTTCCCCATTATAAATTCCCCTGATTCTGACTGCAAGGGACCTACACTTGACTTCACCAATCTTTTTCTCTTCACATATCTATAGAAGCTTTTACAGTCAGTTTTTATGTTCCCTGCAAGCTTAATCTCATATTCTATTTTCCCCCTCTTAATTAATCCCTTTGTCCTCCTTTGCTGAATCCTAAACTGCTCCCAATCCTCAGGTTTGCTGCTTTTTCTGGCCAATTTCTATGTCCTCTCCTTGGATCTTATGCTATCCCTAATTTCCCTTGTTAGCCACGGTTGAGTCACCTTTTGTTTTATGCCAAACAGGGATTAACAAATTCTGTAGTTCATCCATGCGATCTTTAAATGTTTGCCATTGCCTATCCACCGTCAACCCTTTAAGTAACACTCCCCAATCCACCCTAGCCAACTCGTGCCTCATACCATCGTAGTTTCCTTTATTTAAATTCAGGACCCTAGTCTCTGAGTCAACTACTTCACTCTCCATCTAAATGAAGAATTCTATCATATTATGATCGCTCCTCCCCAAGGGGCCTCACACAACAAGATTGCTAATTAATCCTTTCTCATTACATAATACCCAGTCTAAGATGGCCTGATCTCTAGTTGGTTCCTCGACATATTAGTCCAGGAAACCATCCCGTATACACTCTAGGAATTCCTCCTCCACAGTATTGTTACTAATTTGGTTAGCCCAATCTATATGTAGATTAAAGTCACCCATGATAACTGCTGTGCCCTTATTGCACGCGTCTCTAATTTCCCATTTAATGCCATCCCCAACCTCAGCATTACTGTTTGGGGGTCTGTATACAACTCCCACTAACGTTTTCTGCCCCTTGGTATTTCTCAGCTCTACCCATACAGGTTCCATATCATCAGAGCTAATATCCTTCCTTACTATTGTGTTACTCTCCTCTTTAACCAGCAGTGCTACCCCACCTCCTTTTCCTTTTTGTCTGTCCTTCCTGAATATTGAATACCCCTGGATGTTGAATTCCCAGCCTTGGTCACCCTGGAGCCATGTCTCCATAATCCCAATTATATCATATCCGTTTACATCTATTTGCGCAGCTAATTCATCCACCTTATTACAAATGCTCCTCGCATTAAGACACAAAGCCTTCAGGCTTGTTTTTTTAACACTCTTAGTCCTTTTAGAATTATTATTTACTGTAGCCCTGTTTGATTTACACCCTTGATTTCTCTACCTTCCACTTTTGCTTTTCTCCTTCCTGTCTTTTGCTTCTATCCTTGCTTCCCTTTCCTCTGTTTCCCTGCACAGGTTCCCAACCCCCTGCCATTTTAGTTTAAACCCTCCCCAACAGCACTAGCCAGCACTCCCCCTAGGATATTGGTCCCGGTCCTGCCCAGGTGCAAACCGTTCAGTTTGTACTGGTCCCACCTCCCCCAGAACCAGTTCCAATGTCCCAGGAATTTGAATCCCTCCCCCTTGCACCATTCTCTAGCCACGTATTCATCTGAAATATCAGCAAACTTGGATATATTACATTTGGTCCCTCAGCCAAATCATTGATGTAGATTGTGAATAACTGAGACCCAAGCACTGAACTTTGTGGTACCCCACTAGTTACAGCCTGCCAACCCGAAAATGACCCGTTTATTCCTATTCTCTGTTTTTTGTCCGTTAACCAATCCTCAATCCATGCTCGTATATTACCCCAATCCCATGAGCCCTAATTTTGTTTCTTCTCCTTCTTAGGCAGTCCCTCGGAACCGAGGATGACTTGCTTCCACATTAAAAATGAGTTCTCACGTGACTAATGAGTCCAATGCGGGACCTACAGTCTCTGTCACAAGTGGGGCAGACGGTGGTTGAAAGGGTGGGTGGGTGGGGTGCTTGGGTTGACGTGCGCTCCTTCCGCTGTTTGTGCTTGGCTTCCGCTTGCTCCCGGCGAAGAGACTTGAGGTGTTCGGTGCCTTCCCAGATGCTTCTCCTCCACTTTGAGCGGTCTTGGGCCAGGGATTCCCAGGTGTCGGAGGGGATGTTGCACTTTTTCAAGGAGGCTTTGAGGGTGTCCTTGAAGCGTTTCCTCTGCCCACCTGGGGCTCTCCTGCCATGTCGGAGCTCCGAGTAGAGCGCTTGCTTTGGGAGTCTCATATCGGGCATGCGGACGATGTGGCTCATCCATCGGAGCTGATCGAGCATGGTCAAAGCTTCGATGCTGGGGATGTTGGCCTGAGCGAGAACACTGATGTTGGTGCACCTATCCTGCCAATGGATTTGCAGGATCTTGCGGAGGCAGCGTTGGTGGTTCCTCTCCAGTGCTTTGAGGTGCCTGCTATCTTACCCTCGAGTTGTGTTGCTGTTTCCAGATCAGGAATGCCTTGCGCTTGCGGCTTATTAGCTCCTGGATCTCCTGGTCATTGTCGTCGAACCAGTCTTGGTGTTTCCTGGTCAAGTGACCGACTGTCTCTTCACAGGTGCTGATTATGGAGGCCTTGAGTGCAGACCAGGCGCTGTGGACGCTCTGTGTCTCTGAATCATTGGGAGTCGTCAGGTTGGTTGTGAGGCGCAGGCTGAATAGGGCTTTCTTAGCAGGGTCTTTGAGTGCTCCAGAGTTGATTTTCCTGGGGTATTGTTTCTGTTGCCACCGTTGTTTTGGGGCTACATTGATGGAGATGACAGAACGGATTAGGCGGTGGTCTGTCCAGCAGTCGTCAGCTCCTATCATGGCGCGGGTGATGCGGACGTCCTTGCAGTCCCTCGCTCGGATGATGACGTACTCCAGCAGATGCCAGTGCTTGGAGCAAGGGAGTTGCCATGAAGCCTTGTACTTGTCTCTCTGACAGAACAAGGTGTTGGTTATGACAAGGCCATGTTCTAAACATTTCGTCAGGAGGAGGGTACTGTTGGAGTTGGCTTTCCCTACCCCCTCTCTGCCGATCACACCTCCCCAGAGGTCTGTGTCCTTTCCAAATTTGGCGATAAAGTCGCCAAGGAGGATCAGCTTGTCGCCCGTTGGGACTTGGGACAGGGATTGTTCGAGGCTGGAGTAGAATTCCTCTTTGGTCTCATCTGTGGCTTCCAGTGTTGGGGCGTACGCACTGATGACCATAGCGCACTGGTTCCAGGCTAGGGTGAGTCGAAGAGTCATGAGGCATTCGTTTATTCTGCAAGGGGAGTCTCTGAAACGTCCAACTAGCTCATTTTTTATGGCGAAGCCTACCCCATGGAGGTGGCATTCTTCTTCAGGTTTGCCTTTCCAGAAGAAGGTGTAACCACCGCCTTGCTCCTTGAGCTGGCCTTCACCTGCCCGCCGGGTCTCGCTTAGGGCGGCGATGTCTATGTCGAAATGTCTGAGCTCCCAGGCAACGATAGCAGTACGGCGTTCCGGTCTGTCACTGTTGGGGCTCTCAATGAGGGTCCTGACGTTCCAGGTCCTGAACTTCATTTTAAAGGGTGGAAGATGCCTGTGCGTGAATTCTTTTATCGTGGGGTGGCCGTTGCACACCAGCTACCACACAGGCTTGACAGAGCAAGGTCTTGGTCCAATGGCAAGGGGATCCAAGACGATTGGAGACCAGGCTCTGCTACATCGGCCTGCTAATTTTGTTTAATAATCTGTTGTGTGACACCTTATTGAATGCCTTCTGAAAATCCAAATATACCACATCCACTGGTTCCCCCTTATCTATTCTGTTAGTTACAACCTCAAAAAACTCAACAGATTTGTCAAACACGATTTCCCTTTCATAAATCCATGTTGACTCTGCCCAATCCTATTATTATTTTCTAAGTGCCCTGTTACCACGTCCTTAATAATAGATTCTCGCATTTTCCCTACTACTGATGTCAGGCTAACTGGTCTGTAGTTCCCCGTTTTCTCTCCCTCCTTTCTTAAAATAGTAGGGTTACATTTGCCATCTTCCAATCCGCAAGAACCGTTCTAGAATCTATGGAATTTTGGAAAATGACAACCAATGCATCCACTATCTCTATAGCCACCTCTTTCAAAACCCTAGGATGTAGGCCATCAGGTCCAGGGGATTTATTGGCTTTCAGTCCCATTAATTTGACCAGTAGTATTTTTTTACTAATACTAATTTCTTTCAGTTCCTCATTCTCGCTAGAGCCTTAGTTCTCCATTATTTCCGGGAAGTTTTTTGCGTCTTCTTTCATGAAGACAGACACAAAGTATTTGTTTAATTTCTCAACCATTTCCTTATTCCCCATTATAATTTCTCCTGTCTCAGCCTATAAGGGACCCACATTTACTTTCGCTAATCTTTTCCTTTTTACATACCTAAAGAAGTTTTTACAGTCTGTTTTTATGTCTCTCACTAGTTTACTCTCATATTCAATTTTCCCTTTCAATATCAATTTCTTGGTACTCCTTTGCTGAATTCTAAAATCCTCCCAATCCTCAGGCTTACTACTCTTTTTGGCAACATTATAAACCTCTTCCTTTGATCTAATACTATCTTTAACTTCTCTTGTTAGCCACAGTTGGACCACTTTCCGGTGGGATTTTTGTGTCTTAAAGGAATGTATATTTGTTGTAAATTATGTATTAATTCTTTAAATGCTAGCCATTGCTTGTCTACCATCATACCTTTTAATGTAGTTTCCCAATCTACCTTAGCCAACTCGCCCCTTATACCTACATAGTTTGCTTTGTTTAGATTTAAGACCCTAGTTTCAGATTTAACTAAATCACTTTCAAACCCAATATAAAATTCTATCATATTATGATCACTCTTCCCTAAAGGCCCCTTTACTACAAGGTTATTAATTAACCCTTTCGCATTGCACAATATTGGATCTAAAATAACCTGTTCCCTAGTTGGTTCATCAACATACTGATCTAGAAAACTATCTTGCATACATCCATGAATTCGTCCTCCACACTATTACTGCAAATTTGGTTTTCCCAGTCTATATTGAGATTAAAGTCCCCCATGATTACTGTATTACCCTTGTTACATGCATCTCTAATTTCCTGATTTATACTCTGCCCTACATTACAACTACTGTTTGGGGGCCTATAAGCAACTCCCACCAATGTTTTCTGCCCCTTGCTGTTTCTTAGCTCCACCCAAACTAATTCTACTTCTTGATTTTCAGAGCTAAGATCCTTTCTTTCTTCTGTCTTTATCCCATCCTTTATTATCAGGACTACCCCTCCTCCTTTTCCATTCTAAAAGTTAAGTATCCTGGAATATTTAGTTACTAACCTTGGCCACTTTGCAACCACGTCTCTGTTATGGCTATTAGATCAAACCTGTTAATTTCTATCTGTGCTATTAATTCAGCTATTTTGTTGTGAATGCTTTGCGCATTCAGATATAGTGCCTTTAGCTTTGACTTATTTCTATTTTTCCCTGATGTCACCTTAGTCACTGATGCCTTATTACCTTTGTTACTCTCTCTGTCCCTTCCTAACCCACTCTGCTTATTTTTACCCAAAACTCTACTCTGCTCTAGAGCCTTGACATCTCTCTCGCACCTTTTAAATTTACTCTTTCCTGAATCCTCCCACCCCTCTTCATTAGTTTAAAGCCCTGTCTACTGCCCTAGTTATTCGGTTCGCGAGGACACTGGTCCCGACGGAACAGCTCCCTCTTTCCCCAGTACTGGTGCCAGTGCCCCATTAACTGAAACCCCTTCCTCCCACACCACTCTTTGAGCCACGCATTTAAACCTCTAATCTGTTTATCCCTATGCCAATTTGCGCGAGGCTCAGGTAACAATCCAGAGATTATTACCTTTGAGGTTCTGCTTTTTAATTTTTATCCTAGCTCCTCAAACTCCCTCAGCAGAACCTCATTCCTAGTTCTACCCATGTCGTTGGTTCCTACGTGGACTACGACAACTGGATCCTCCCGCTCCCACTCCAAGTTCTTCTCCAGCCGCGAGGAGATATCTTTAACCCTGGCACCGGGCAGGCAACACAACCTTTGGAACTCTTGGTCGCGGCTGCAGAGAACATCTGTGGTAGGTAAAATTTTGGAGTCCATTATTAAGGAAACAGTAACAGGACATTTGGATAATCATAATTTAATAGGACAAAGTCAGCATGGTTTTACGAAGGGGAAGTCATGTTTGACAAATTTGCTGGAGTTCTTTGAGGAAGTAACATATAGAGTGGATAAAGGGGAACCAGTAGACGTAGTGTATTTAGACTTCCAAAAGGCATTTGACAAGGTGCCACACAAAAGATTATTGCTTAAGGTAAAAAATCACGGGATTGGGGGTAATATTCTGGCATGGATAGAGGATTGGCTATCTAACAGAAAGCAAAGAGTTGGGATAAATGGTTCATTCTCAGACTGGCAATCAGTAACTAGTGGTGTTCCACAGGGGTCAGTGCTGGGTCCCCAACTCTTTACAATCTATATTAACGATTTGGAGGAAGGGACCAAGTGTAACATATCAAAATTTGCAGATGATACTAAGATGGGAGGGAAAGTAGTGAGTGAGGAGGACATAAAAAACCTGCAAGGGGACATAGATAGGCTAAGTAAGTGGGCAGAGATTTGGCAGATGGAATACAACACTGGAAAGTGTGAGGTGATGCACTTTGGCGGGAAAAATCCTAGAGCAATTTATTATCTTAATGGCAAGAAACTGGAGAGTACTGAAGTGCAAAGGGATCTGGGGGTCCTGGTGCACGAAACTCAAAAGGTTAGTATGCAGGTGCAGCAAGTGATTAAGAAGGCAAATGGAATGTTGGCTTTCATTGCTAGGGGGATAGAATATAAAAATAGGGAGGTATTGCTTCAGTTGTACAAGGTATTGGTGAGACCGCACCTGGAATACTGCATACAGTTTTGGTGTCCTTACTTAAGGAAAGACATCCTTGCTCTCGAGGCAGTGCAAAAAAGGTTCACTCGGTTAATCCCGGGGATGAGGGGGTGGTCATATGAGGAGAGGTTGTGTAGATTGGGACTCTACTCATTGGAGTTCAGAAGAATGAGAGGCGATCTTATTGAAACATATAAGATTGTGAAGGGGTTGGATCGGGTGGATGCGGGGAGGATGTTCCCGATGACGGGTGAGACTAGAACTAGGGGACATAGTCTTAGAATAAGGGGCTGCTCTTTCAAAACTGAGATGAGGAGGAACTACTTCACTCAGAGGGTGGTAGGTCCATGGAATATGCTGCCACAAAAAGCTGTAGAAGCTACATCATTAAATAAATTTAAAACAGAAATAGACAGTTTCCTAGAAGTAAAGGGCATTAAGGGTTACGGGGAGCGGGCAGGAATTTGGACATGAGTCTAGGTTCGGATCGGTCATGGCCCTGTGGGTAGTGGAGCGGGCCCAGGGACTGTGTAGCCTGATTCTGCTCCTATTTCGTGTGTGCAATTCTGTTAGATGCAGGAGATGGTTCTGTGATAGTAGATAGTAGATTGGCGGTTAGGATCAGATCAGCCATGATCTTATTGAATGGCGGAGCAGGCTCGAGGGGCCGATTGGCCTACTCCTGCTCCTATTTCTTATGTTCTTATGTAACAGTATCTATCCCCCTGACTATACTGTTCCCTACCACAACTACATTCCCTTTAACTCCCCCCACTTGAATGGCCCCCTGCACCATGGTGCCATGATCAGCTTGCTCATCCATCCTGCAGGCTTTTCCCTCATCCACACAGGCAGCAAGAACCTCGTACCTGTTGGACCAGGGCAAAGGCTGAGGCTCCTCTAGCACTGCACCTGGGCCCCCTTACCTGCCTGAGTTGCAGTCACACCCTCTTGTCCCTGACTACTAACCAGACCTGTACCACTACCCAATCTAAGGGGTGTGACTGCCTCCTCGATCAAAGTGTCCAGGTAACTCTCCCCATCCCTGATGCCCCGCAATGTCTGCACCTCAGACTCCAGCTCAAAAACTCTGAGCTGAAGTTCCTCAAGATGCAGGTACTTACTGCAAACGTGGTTGTTCGGGATCACAATGCGTTCCACATGCTGCAGTTGCGGCACACCACCTGCACTGCCATCCCTATATGACCTTGTTTTATTTACAGTGTAGTTTCTTGACTACTTACTTGAGCTAGATTAAGTTAAGGGTGCTGAAATTAAATATCTACCTGTCTATAAGGGAGTGCTGCACTGTCAGAGGGGCAGTAGTGAGGGAGTGCTGCACTGTAGGGGGAGTACTGCATAGACAGAGGGGTAGTATTGAGGGAGTGCTGCACTGCCAGAGGGGCAGTACTGAGGGAGTGCTGCACTGTCGGAGGGGCCATCTTTCTAACTGCCCTTTATCACACCTCGGCAGAGAGATAATCACGGCAATCACAGGTGTGGATGGTGTCTGCTTTCTTGCATCTCTGTAGAAACTTGATGTCTGTGTCGATATGTGCGATCTTCTTGGAGAAAGATTAACTGTAATCATCTGGCAGTGTTCTCTGACTATATATGCTGTGCCTATATGCATCTCTTCACTTCACCTGACAAAGGAGCAGCACTCCGAAAGCTTGTGATTTCAAATAAAGCTGTTGGACTATAACCTGGTGTTGTGCGACTTCTCACATAAATCATATATGTATATGTGGTAGGGGCCGAGGTTATGATCTGAAATTGTTGAACTCGATATTGAGTCCGGAAGGCTGTAAAGTGCCTAATCGGAAGATGAGGTGCTGTTCCTCGAGCTTACACTGAGCTTCCGTGGAACAATGCATGAGGCCGAGGACGGTGAGGTCTGAGTGGGAGTGGAGAGGTGAATTAAAATGACAAGCGACCGGAAGCTCGGGGTCACCCTTACGGACTGAACGGAGGTGTTCCGCAAAGCGGTCACCCAATCTGCGTTTGGTCTCCTCAATGTAGAGGAGACCACATCGTCTTCCGATTAGGCACTTTACAGCCTTCTGGACTTAATATTGAGTTCAACAATTTCAGATCATAACCTCGGCCCCTACCACATATATCCACCCTTTTGGTTTGTGCCTTTTCCCCTTTTTCTCTCTCTCTCCCCCCACGGCAGCTGTCTCTCATTCTGCCAGCATTTCACATTTCACACTTCTGAGCCACCTTTTGTTTCTTAACCTGTCCTATTACCATCTCGTCTTGCCTTGAGCATCTCTTAATGTCTCTACTTACCATAGACCACCCCTTTTGTTCTTTTATTCCTCCCCCCAGCCTCCCCCTTGCTTTTTTATCTGTTTCATTTCCTGCTTTTTTCTCAGTTCTGACGAAGGGTTTCGACCTGAAACGTTAACTCTGTTTCTCTCTCCACAGATGTTGCCTGGCCTGCTGAGTTTTTCCAGCGTTTTCTGTTGTTGTGACATAATCATAAAGCTGTTCTTAAGGCTTTATTGTTTATTGTGATCAGTGAATGTAATGGTTTATTATGTAATTGATGAGTTGTATAAGTACTATTTGAATAAAAATATTAACAAACCAGTGACAATCTCAGACCCTCCCACTGATTAGTGTCAATCTGAGCCCCACCCACTAACCAGTCTGAGCCCCGCCCTCTGGCATTTCTGGCCCCCCCACCAAGTGAGCCCCGCCCACAAATGAGCTGTGCAACAACTTGTCCCACGTGATCAGCCTTTTGTTGTCGGGCGGGTCGGAGCGGGTGAGTGAGTGCGGGGCGCAATGTGTCGGGGGTCGCTCGCCAAGTGTAGGGTGCGATGTGTGGGATGCAATGTATATAATGTGTAGGGTGCAATGTGTGGGATGCAATGTATATAATGTGTAGGGTGCAATGTGTGGAAAGCTGAACGCTGACGGCAGCACAGTAAAAATCCGAGAGCTGGAGGCAGCTGGGACTGTGGGAACCGGGAGGCGGGACAGCGGGTGGGCTGCAGACCCGCTCCCCCAGTTCCTGTGGCTCTGGGTGTGTGGGACCCCGGCTGTCCCGGTATAGGGGGTTAGTGCCACCTGGAGGGATGGGGCTCTTGGAGTGCCTGCAATATCCCTGGATAATGAACAGATCTCCCCGGTCGAATAGCTGGCAGTGCAGACTCGCACATTAAGGGTAACCACTGGGGTGGTATACAGACCTGCCCACTACACCCCAGCCCGAGTCAGTGCCTTCAGGAATAGAGGGCAGAAAATGTTGGTTTTAATATAAAATCCTCATAACAAATTATGATCCTGGACTGGTAGTTTAAGTTGTACTTTTTTGTGAGTTCGTGACAAACTTGTTATGTTTGATGTGCAGTTTTAAATGTGAATATTGTGTGTTCTGCTTACGTTGAATATTTTTTTTTGGGAAGTGCGCCAAGACTGGTTTCTCCATAGTGGGAGGGTTGTGTCAGGCACCAGTGCCGTGTTTGCACTTGTCAGGGTGTGCAAGTGGATGTACGGTAAGTTGCAGCAACACCACATCACATGAGCTTGGGTTAGGATTTCCTGTGTCAGCTTTAATTCAGCAAAATACTGGAAATGCAGAGCAGGCTGGCCAGCGTCTGAAAGGGAGCACTAGGTTAATATTTACGGTGGGATCAGAAAATAAAACATAACGAAGGGTTTCGACCTGAAACGTTAACTCTCTTTCTCTCTCCACGGATGTTGTCTGGCCTGCTGAGTTTTTCCAGCGTTTTCTGTTGTTATTTCGGATTTCCAGCATCCGCAGTATTTTGCTATCATAAAGAAAATTAACACTGGATGGGGATTGGGGTTAGTGGGCGATGGTTTCAAGTCTCTCTTGTATTTAGTCACTTTTGACCTGGGCTAGCATTCCTCCCTCAACCAACAAAACCGATTATCTGGGCATTTACCTCATTGCTGTTTGTGGGATCTTGCTCTGCACAAAATGACTGCTGCGTTTGTCTATATAACAACAGTGACTCCGCTTCAAAAGTACTTCATTGGTGTCAAGTGCTTTGGGACTTCCTGAGGATGTGATAGACAATAGTGACATTCATTTGACACAGATGAGTGTTCAGTTTAAACAAGAATCTAGGCATAATACGATTAAGTTTGTGTTTAATGAGACAAATCTTGTGGCCAATTAAATTTTACATTCATTTATTTTTATGTCCAATTCCAGTAGTTAGGCAGAAGTAACAAAGATTCCTATTCCTACTCTCTCCTCAGAGTCAGAAGGTTGTGGGACTTGAGCACATAATCTGACTGACACTCCCAGTGCAGTACGGAGTGAGTGCTGCACTGTCAGAGGTGCCGTCTTTCGGATGAAACGTTAAACCGAGGCCCCGTCTGCTCTCTTGGGTGGAGGTAAAAGATCCCATGGCACTATTTTGAAGAAGAGCAGGGCAGTTCCCCCGGTGTCCTGGAGTTAGCTCCTGACCACTGTACGTTGACCCTGATGGGAAGTGTGTGTCAGGTGAGGAGAGGGTTTGACGTGGATGAGATGAGGCTTCAGGGTAAGATGCCAACTCTTGCTCGTGGCTCGTCTCTGGCTAGGGAAAGCATTCAGTCAGGATTCCTACTCCTAATCATAGCTTCAGTTCCACAGTTAGATAGCCTGCACTACCTGAATTTCAGTATTTATTGCCCAGCCCTAGTTACCCTGAGTTTATTAAGAGTCATACACACACTGTGGGACTGGAGTCACAGACAGGGTAAGGGTGGCAGGTTCCCTTCCCTGAAGGACATTAATAAACCACATGGGTTTTAAGACAACCCAGCAGTTTTCATGGTCACATTTTCTGGTGCTAGTCTACAAATGACCAGATTTCATGAAGTCAAATTCTGGTGTGATTTGAACTCACGGCTTCTGGGTTGCTAGTCTAGGACCAGAACCACCAGGCTAACGTATCCTTGTAATGGCTACTTGGGCACTGCACTGAAGTTCCAAATGGATTGACCCAACAAGGAGCAGAGAACATTGGAAAGAGCTTTAAAATCTTTGTTTTAAAATGATCATCCTTGTTTTCAAATCCCTCCATGGCCTCGCCCCAACCTATCTCTCTCATCTGCTCCAGCCCCACAACCCTCCGAGATATCTGCGCTCCTCTAATTCCGGCTTCTTGAGCATCTCCGATTTTAATCGCTCAACCTTTGGTGGTCGTGCCTTCAGTTGCCTAGGTCCTAAGCTCTGGAATTCCCTCCCTAAACCTCTCCGCCTCGCTACCCCTCTTTCCTCCTTTAAGACGCTCCTGAAAGCCTACCTCTTTGACGAAGGTTTTGGTCACCTGTCCTAATATCTCCTTATGTAGCTCAGTGTCAAATTTTGTCTGATAATTCTGTGAATTGTCTTGGGATGCTTTACTATGTTAAAGGCGCTATATAAATACAAGTTGTTAACTTGCGCCTGGAACTTTGACATTTGGATGCAAGCACCTAAGGAATGGTGAAACACTGGACAGCATTAATCTCCCAATCGTATCTTTTTGCTCGCAGGACAAGTTGACGTGAAATGGCTTTTCAGAAAGGCTCAGGAAACCAGAGGAAGCTGGTATTTGCCTGGATTTTCCTGCCTCTGCTTGTTGCCTTTACTCTCCCTGAAACTTCTGGTTGGTAAGTGTGACACAGACTGTGGGGAAACTTTGTTAAAAGTTACAGTGCTGACATCCCCTGAACTTACTGGAAATGACCAGTGTCAGTCTCTCTCTCTCTCTCTCTCTCTCTCTCTCTCTCTCTCTCTCTCTCTCTTTAGAAAAGGAATTCGAGGAGTCTGCTAGAATTAGTTTCTGGCAATATGAACTAAATGGTACAGTTTTAAATGGGCTGCAGGAGCAGAGAGACCTGGAGGTTCACAACACAAATCTTTGAAGGTGGCAGGACAAGTTGATAAGGCTTAAAAAAAAAACATACGGGATCCTTGACTTTATAAATAGAGGTATAGAGTACAAAAGCAAAGACGTTATGCTAAACCTTTATAAAACACTGGTTAGACCTCAGCTGGAGTATTGTGTCCAATTCTGGGCACCACACTTTAGGAAGGATGTCAAGGCCTTGGAGAGGGTGCAGAGGAGATTTACTAGAATGGTGCCAGGGATGAGGGACTAAAGAAGCTGGCATTGTTCTCCTTAGAGCAGAGAAAGTTAAGGGGGATTTAATAGAGGTGTTCAAAATTATGAAGGGTTTTGATAGAGTAGATGGGGAGAAAATGTTTCCACTGGCAGGAGGGTCAGTAACCAGAGGATGCAGATTTAAGATAATTTGCTAAAGAGCCTGGGGGGAGATGAGGAAACTTTTTTTAGCACAACGAGTTGTTTGCTCTGGATTTCACTGCCTGAAAGGGTGGTGGAAGCAGATTCAACAGTAACTTTCAAAAGGGAATTGGATAAATACTTGAAAAGGAAAAACTTGCAGGGCTGTGGGGAAAGAGCGGGGGAGTGGATAGCTCTTTCACAGAGCCAGCACAGGCACGGTGGGCCGAATGGCCTCCTGTGCTGTACAATTCTATGAATTACTTGAAACCTGCTGTCCGCCCATTAGCTTCGCTCCAAATATTTTGTTTCTGTAGTTTTGCAACCTGTATTTTGAAACCACATCCTCCGATTCGGAGCCCTAATGTTCTTTGCTTTTGGTTTGAGTCACAGTGTGGTGTCTCGCTGGTCATGCTAGTGAATGTTTTGAGCTGAGCGAATCACTTTTTGTAAACCAGCCCGTGCCTTCGCCTCGGCTGCTGTGTGCGGAGTTTAGAAACGTCACCTCACAATTCAAAGTTGGGAGCCAAATCTTGAAACACTTTACTAATCAGTCTTTCAGCAGCAATAAATAGCATGGCTTGCAAATGGTTTCTGATCAGCGGAAAGGTGGCAGGAGCTTCAGTGCAGTAACTAGGCTTCTTTGCTGATGAAACACTTAAACAAGATCGGACGTAGGTACAAGATTAAACGTAAGAGATTTAGGACAGAGAGCAGGAGAAACATTTTTACACCGAGGGTTGTGAGGCTGTAGAATGCATTACTGGAGTTAGTGATTGAAGTGGAGACCATGTCAACATTTAAGAATGGGTTGGATAGGTGGATGAAGGAAAAGGGGGAATAAAGGGATATGGGAACAGGGCGGGCACATAGGATTAGAACTACTGTTCGTGTGAGGGATATACACCAGCACAAACTGGCTGGGCCAAACGGCCTGTTTCCGTGCTGTAATTTCTATGTAATGTGTGAGAATGTTTATTATATGTGACTTTAAAAACATTTCATTAAAAAAAAATAGTTCTTTATATTTCCATCACCCTACCTTCACTTCTCCTTTCCTGAAGACAGGAACTCTGTGTATTGGGGTACGATTCCCCGAGTGCCAGAAACCCTCTGATAGCTGGCCAATCTTGAGTTATGACCCCAGATGGTAAGTGGCAACTGGCTATTCAGCTGTGGGGGCTGCACACTTGACCCTGATCCTGTCCACGTGCAGATTCAGCTTCCAGCACATGTTGCTGAACAGTGATCAGGAGCAGAAACCCAAGTTGAATTTTCCCCATCACTTCCCCTCTCCCATTCCAGGAAGGTCGGTTGAGCACCCCAGGTTTCCCCCTCCCCTCTGAGCCAAGATTGGCCAACTCCACCTAGAGCAGGGATTGAACCTGGGGTCATCTGACCTGTACAGTCCATTGCAAACCTAGTGGTGTATCTCACTCACTGAGCAACTCAGGCTGTTACTCATCTACATTATGTTCAGGGAGGGTTCAAACCTCCGATTAAAGTTGAATTGTGGCGCATTAAACAGTGAAAACAAGTGCTAGTTATAGTCTCTCTCCACGGATGCTGCCTGACCTGCTGAGTGTTTCCAGCATTTTCTGTTATTTCAGATTTCCAGCATCCGCAGTATTTTGCTATTGTGCTAATTATGGTCTGTTCTCTCGTAGTACAAAACACCCATGGCACAGCCTCATTTTGTCTCATCACTGGCCTCAGACTGTGTGTTTGGTGAGTCTGCATCTGTTCGTGTTGTGGGGTCAATTGCTTATACTTTTCCTGCTATGTACTTGGACTGAAATTTAAAGAGACAGTGACCTTCTTTATAAAAAAAAAAAATCAAACGTGCAAAGTTTGATCATTTATGTGCTTTTGTTTTATTCTGTCCACTTTGGTCACGTTTTAAAGTTACTGAGTATTTTTCTTGATCAATTTGAGTCAATTGGTTGCAAAAGTTGTTTGTGAATCAGCTGAATTATTGACCACAGTTTGACACTGAATCATCTGCTGAATCAGCTTCCCCACACTGGAGCTCAGTGACTCACTTCAAGCCTGTCCCAGTGCTTACTGCTGAAATGAAAATATTGAAAACAAAATGGTTGTAACTCCAGCTCTGTGACTTTATTCAGTGACTAGCTCAGCCCATGAGTGACCCGGGTTCGATCCCAGTTTTGGATCAGGTTGAGGGGGGGGCACGGAATGCTGCAGTTGGTTTCGGTGCCTCTGGGTTAGGGGAGGGGGCATTGGCTTGGGTTCATGCTCCAGATCGCTACCCAGTGACTCCTGCCTGAAGTGGGCGGGACATCTGGGGCGGGCAGCCTGCGATTTCCCCCATAGTTGTACAGTTTTCTGCTGCTTGCCGCCAAGGTTCACACCCGACTGTTGACCCGCCTAGGCGCTATACTGAGGTACTAGGCGTCAGTCGGCACCCTTGGAAACAAAGGAGTCAACACTGCCAGGGGAGAGAACGGCAGAGAAAATTGGTGAGGGAAACTCTTATTTGTGAATGGAACATCATAAAAGAAAACTATGCCGACTATGGTTCTTTTACAAAGGGTGATGATGAGACTCCTCCTTAACAATAAAACGGTCTTTGAGGTTTTCTTTTGGGCCACTTTTTTTTTGAGGTTTAAGTGACCCATAGCGATCTTCGGGAAGAACCTGAGCAAGTGTACAGAGTGGAGGGAAGAAAAAAATGGACACCGACCTGAGAAGTGAGAGAGAGAAACAGATGTTGGGAGGAAGAGGAGAAAGCATGATCCAAGACTTGTTCTAAGGAAGCTTTTGACAGCAGGGAGGGAGGTGACCAAGCAGAGTGACTTGGGAAAGGGAATTGCAAAGGGGTGTTAATTTGAATAATTCCAACTGTTCTTCTAACGGTCAGATGTGACCCAGGAAATAGGCCAGTGAGTGGCTCTGAACTCTCAACATTTTAAGGGCCGTCTGGTTGAGTGACCTTGGGCAAAGTAAAGGTGCCACATCTCGATATCTTTTCCATACACATGGTCTTTCTCCAGAATAAGGAGAGCTTTATGCCATGACAAGATAATTGCCTGGATTTCAGACAGCTGTGTGCCAACAGGCTGATGCCCAGGTTGAGTAGTTCCCTGTTTGAGAAACTCCAGCACAGTTAGGGTTGCAGTGTTTGTGGTTTTTATTGTGTAAATGGACATCTAGTGCATGATAATGTCAGTAATCCAGAGATGTGACTTTATATCAGAGCAGACTTTGAACTGGCCCTAAACTTTGTGAAAAGTCATTATATCTTTTACCTCTTGCAGATGTGGAAAGACATGTGCAAAGTTCCTCCTCATATTAGCTACTGGACTGTTCATGGACTCTGGTAAGCAGATACTTTCATTCATGGTCCGATACGAATAGTGTGACGTGTGTGTGATTCCTTGTTCACTGTCTGTGTGGTGTCTTATCACATCTTAAAGCACTTCCCAGCCAATGATTTACATTTGAAGTGCAGTCACTGTTGATTTGTAGGCCAATTTGCAACACAGCAAGATCCCACAAACAGCGAATGAGATGAATGACCAGAGAATCTGTTTTTTGGTGGTGTTGGTTGAGGGAGGAATGTTGGCCAGGATTCTGGGAGAGCTCACCTGTTCTTCTTTGAATAATGCCATGGGATCTTTTATATCATGATGCGGAGATGCCGGTGTTGGACTGGGGTGGACAAAATTGAGAGGTCGCACAACACCAGGTTATAGTCCAACAGTTTTATTTGAAATCACAAGCTTTCGGAGCTATCACTCCTTCCTCAGGTGAAGTAAATTGGATACAGAATCGCCAGAGCATATATAGATGGAAAAAAAAGCATGTGTACTTTACAATTGCAGACCAATAAATTAAATCATCCTGACTATCTGCCGAGGTGTGATAAAGTTAATTAAGTCAGCCAGGAAGGTACCACATCAAAAGACATAGCAAGATACAACTGAGACAATGAGGTGTAGTCGCAGGGGTTCCAACGTGTCAAAAGCTGCCGTCTGTATGTAAAAATTTTCCCAGTAAAAAAGTAAATTTTTTTTAAAGCTTTTCGTTTTACATACAGACGGCAGCTTTTGACACGTTGGAACCCCTGCGACTACACCTCATTGTCTCAGTTGTATCTTGCTATGTCTTTTGATGTGGTACCTTCCTGGACCTGAACTGGCAGGTGAGGCTTGGACATTTCGGCTGGAAGGTGGCAGCTCCAACAGTGCAGTACACTCTCGGGACTGCTAGTGTCAGCCTAGATTATGAGCTCAAATCCTGGAGTGGGGTTGAAGCCATGACCACCTGACTCCAAGGTAAGAGTGGTACCAGTGGCGCTAAGCTGACACTTGATAATGACTAAACATAGGCCTGCGCTTTTTCCATGTTGGTTGGCGCCTCTACATACTACTGCCCGGCCTGAGTTGTTACCAAAGAGGAGGGAAGGACGTGCCTTAACTTGAGTAGGGGACTACTTTACATTCACTTTAAATCTCCAGCCATTTGCCCAATGGTGTGTTATGAAGGTACTAATTTTTAGAACAGAATAAAGTTGGACTGCCTCTGATGACCCTGATGTTCCATTAAATGCTGTGAATCGGGGACATCTTTGCAGCTGTACTTGCCCAGGACCCAGGTCAACCAAATCTAAATTGATTGTTTCTAAATCTTGCTCTTTTCCACAAAGGCCCATCGGTTTTCATTGGTCAAATGCCACACTCAATCACCCACAGGTTACAGGGCCACAGGTCTATTCTGCTCTCTTCAGTGTTAGTTTCAAGCTCGGGAAATTAAATTCAGTAAATCTAGTCATTTGTTGACACCGGAAAAAAAAAATAACCATGAAAAACTAGCGGATTGTCGTAAAAACCCAACTGGGTCACTAATGTCCTTCAGGGAAGGGAACCTGCCGTCCTTATCAGGTCTGATAAAAATTCATTCATGGGATGTGGGGGTCGCTGGCAAGGCCAGCATTTATTGCCCTTGAGAAGGTGGTGGTGAGCCGCCTTCTTGAACCGCTGCAGTCCGTGTGGTGAGGGTACTCCCACAGGGCTGTAAGGGAGGGAGTTCCAGGATTTTGACCCAGCGACGATTAAGGAACAGCGATATATTTCCAAGTCAGGATGGTGTGTGACTTGGAGGGGAACTTGGAGGTGGTGGTGTTCCCATGCACCTGCTGCCCTTGTCCTTCTAGGTGGTAGAGGTCGCGGGTTTGGGAGGAGCTGTCAAAAAAGCCTTGGCGAGTTGCTGCAATACATCCTGTAGATGGTACACACTGCAGCCACCGTGCACCAGTGGTGGAGGAAGTGAATGTTTAAGGTGGTGGATGGGGTGCCAATCAAGCTGGCTGCTTTGTCCTGGATGGTGTTGAGTTTCTTGAGTGGTGTTGGAGCTGCACTCATCCAAGCAAATGGAGAGTATTCCATCACACTCCTTACTTGTGCCTTGTAGATGGTAGAAAGGTGTTGGGGAGTCAGGAGGTGAGAGACTCGCCCCAGAATACCCAGTCTCTGACCTGCTCTTGTTGCCACAGTATTTATGTGGCTGGTCAGTCAAGTTTCTGGTCAATGGTGACCCCCCAGGATGTTGATGGTGGGGGGATTCGGCGATGGTAATGCCATTGAATGTCATGGGGCGGTGGTTAGACACACTCTTATTGGAGATAGTCATTACCTGGCACTTGTGTAGGGCGAATGTTACTTGCCACTTATCAGCCCAAGCCTGAATGTTGTCCAGGTCTTGCTGTGTGCGGGCACGGACTGCTTCATTATCTGAGGAGTTGCGAATGGAACTGAGCACTGTGCAATCATCAGCGAACATCCCCATTTCTGACCTTATGATGAAGGGAAGGTCATTGACTCCAGTTCCGTGCTATGTGGTTAACGTTCTGAAGTGGGCTCACAAGCCATTTAATTGCACATTGCATCACCTTGATCGAGATGAGCAATAACTGCTGCCTTACCCACATCCTGAGGTTTTTGAAAGCCTCTTCCTTAAATGTACGTACAATGGGCTCATCAATTTGCTCATTCCACCAAATGTCATTTGTTCGTCACCCTGTGCTCAGCTCCATCCTCGAGAGAAATTTATTGATGATCCAAGCAACAACTTAATGCAATGGTCTAATCAAAAATATTAACATTGCATCAAAATCCAACTAAACAAGCAATTAAATACTTTGCAGGATTGCAATGGGAACTGAAATAATATTCCTTCCTGTTACAATAGCTGTTTGGGTATGAAAATTCCATATGTTCCCTTAACATGAAGAAGTACCAATTTTTCAATTAACAGCAACTTCGATCCAGATGGGAGAAGCAGGTTAGTCTGCAAGATGAAAGTTCCAAGTAGAGTTTCAGCCCTGGAGATGGGTTTTTTATTTGGGAACAGCAGTCAAATTTGCCCTGTGTATCTAACTAGCAACAACTGAAAGTAATTTATTGTCTGTGAACTGTTTTGGGACATTTTTCAGAGATGTGATAAAATGCAATATTAATTTTGTTCCATACTTTTTCTGTCTTTGTTTCACCCACTTCTCCCATTCGCTCTCTTTCTTTTGCTGATTTTTTTCCCTCTTTCCTTTCTCTCTCTCCTTATTTTGGGAGGGGGAAAGATAACTGCAAATGCTAGAAATCTAAACTTTGAGAGAAGTCCTTTGATGAAGGTGAAATGTTAACCTACTCCTCAGAGGCAATGTGTTGTCTTTATTTCCTGTTTTTATTTCATGACTATCTTGATTTAAAAAAAAAACTTCCTCAAAATAAAGCATGAAATGAAGCAATTGTTTTTTTTTTAACAGGCCCAAACAAATCGAGATGTGCAATAACTCCTGGCATTTCAACATCAAAAATGTTGAGGTGGGTATTTCGCTTTATTTACATTGGGGTTGATGCTGTGGGGCCCTCTACATTTACTTAAGCGAGATGGCATTTGCTATTTTGAACCAACATGGTGTAATTTGAAATAATAAGCTAGGTTTTATCTTTTGATTGAAGTACATTTAACGTACCCTGTATCACTTTATCATTACATGGAATACTTAACGGACTCTGATACAGGTATTTACATGTGCTCCATTCTACTTAATTACCAGCATTAATGGATTGGGAATGGGGGAATGAGCTGTGAAGCAGTAACATTAAAAGGAAATTGTGCTGTATCATGATTAGTTTTAAAGCTGGATTCACACTTGGCTGTAGTGTTGGTGAGAAGGGGTTTGCTTTCACTGCAGTTGTAGGGTTACGTGTAGCCTGAATCCGGACTCCAGGTCTGACCTGATGACGGAGTAAAGCGGAGAGCGAGCACCTGGAGGAGTTAGTCTCACTCTGCTTCCCTTTGGGGTCAGTTCAGTCCCTGACACCTGACTTTACACTCCAAGTGAAACCGCTTCTCACTGACACTAAACATGTTGTGTGAATGTATCATTGTGAGAAGTCGCACAACACCAGGTTATAGTCCAACAGCTTTATTTGAAATCACAAGCATTTGGAGCGCTGCTCCTTCGTCAGGTGAAGTGAAGAGATGCATATAGGCACAGCATATATAGTCAGAACACTGCCAGATGATTACAGTTAATCTTTCTAACTGCCCTTGTATCATTGATCGGGACTGACTTCTGTAAGAGTGAATGATAACTTGAGCTTAAAATAAACTCTACCTTGTTCGCAATCTGTTTGGTGTGCAACTGGTTGATTTTGGATTTCTGTGAGCTCTGGGTAGTGAAAACTTCAGGTTTCTCTGATTAAAGGTGAGTGGCTACATTGTACGTTCAGTTAGACTGGGTCTCCGCAGAGCAGGGAGTCCAAACTGTGGCCTCCTGAACGTTGCAATCCGGCCTTGAAAACCCAGGGACTGGGGGTGTTGAGCGAGTTTAAAATAGAGGATCCAGTGCGGATTGGTGATGGGTGGAATATGCAAGATTAAAGTCCCACTGTTAGTATTCCGTGTCTGAGTCAGTTCCACGACAGCCCTCGGTACGTTTACAGACTGAAGGGTGATGGTGCTGGTTACAGCTTCTGACGTTTGTTTATCTGCAGGACATTTTATCTGGATTGGAGCACTTATGGCCTGATGTGATTCATCCCAACAGTACTCTACTCTGGTATGTCTTTGTGTTAATGTTCTGTTATTCAACGCAACCAGTAGGAAAATGGGACTCTCGGGTGGACGTTTAACACTAGTTGCTCACAGCTGTCTTCTGTTCTGTGCACAAGTCCCACTCCAAGACTTAGCACACAATCCAGGCTGACACTCTAATGCAGTACTGAGGGAGTGCTGCACTGTCGGAGGTGCCATCTTTCAGATGAGAAGTTAAACCGAGGCCCCTGGTCAGTTTGATTCTAATCTATTCCTCTGCAAACGATTAATTAATTTGCTCATCTAAAAGATAAGCAAAGTGCAAGTGTCTCAGGGCGTCTGTGGTTCATGGATTCCCTGCTGTGCATTTAGCACTGAGCCCCAGACAAGTACCCACGTGGAGTTTCACGCAATCAAACTCCGAACCAAGGGCCCAGTCAGTGTCATCTCCCCATTCGACAGCAAGTGAACGCGAGACCATCTCTGGTGCAGCAGTCAGCGTGCAGACCTAGGGGTGGCTCAGGTGTTCAGCCAGGAGCCAAGACCCGCTCTATCGTTTCTCCTAGAATGGTAGAGAACAGGAACAGGCCGTTCCACCTATCGAGTCTGTGCCAGTGTTTTGCTCCATGACCCACCCAGTCTGATCCTACACTCCAGCTCGGTCCCCGTACCCGTTTAATATTCTTCATCTTCCAGCGACTGTCCAATTCCCCTTTTAAAAAAAAAAAAAGAATTTCTGGACTCTGTTTTAACAATAGTTTGTGGCAGAGAATCCCATATTCTAACCCCTCTCTCTGGAAAGAATGTTTTTTCTAGCCTCCTCTAATTCTTTTTCAGATCATATTAAATTTGCGCCCCCTCATTATTGTCTCGAGTCATGGGAAAAATCTCTCACTGTTTATCTTATCGTAATCTCTTCCATCTGGTCTCCCCTTAACCTTCTCAGCTTCACAAGAAAATCCCTAGCTTCTCATCTCGTCCTAACTGGAACGCTCATCTTTTGTAACATCCTGCAGGCCTCTTGGTCACAGCTTTGCTATCCTTTGTCCCTGTAATAAGCCCATCTTGTGGGCTGTCATTTAGTAACCTAGAGCCACTAAAGCAGGTGTAAGAATTAATAATCCTTCTTGGTTTTGACTGCAGGAGGTAGATTAGTTCCGACCAATGCTAAGTAGAGGGCATGCTCGAAGATTATGAAAATGTACCTCTGCTCCCCGAGAGGAGAGTTATACCAACTCGAGTGTTACTGAGCCGTACCGATCAGGAAGGCTCTAGTGTTGATCCCCCATCTGTACTGAGTTGGCTCTACTCAGCCAGGGCAGTAATACGGGCATTCTATTTGCTTTCAGTGCTATGGGCTCCGAAGGGGGAATTGGCCAGGGTTCCTGCTCCTGGTCACTATTACAGCCCCTGTGGCTCTCTGTTCAAGAGAGAATTCAGTTTGCTGCCTCCCCACACGGTCCAATAGCCTGGCGGCCCTCACTCTCCAGGCTCACAGATGAAGAATGACCCTACGGGCTTGGCAACAATGTCTATTTGTGTTTATACTGCGCCTTTAACTTAAAAATAAAATCCCAAGGCGCTTCAGAGGCGTAATCAGACAGAAATGGATGCCGAGCTGAAGGGGGAGATATTAGGAGGTGTGATCAGAAGCCAGTTCAAAGAGGTGGGGTTTAAGGAGTGTCTTAAAAGAGGAGAGGTAGCCATGGAGTCAGACCTTGACACAAGCTGAGAAAATTGGAAGTATAAGAAAACCTCTCAGCGACAGTGAAACCTGGGCACCCGTCAGCCTGGAAAGATGGAGAGGAGCTGTTCCCACTCACTACATCTACCTGACATTTTGGGTCTCATTCTTTTCTGTGCAGGAAACATGAGTGGCAGAAACATGGAACCTGTGCAGCTACGCTGGAATCCTTAAACTCCCAGGAGAAGTATTTCAGTAAAGCACTGGATCTGTATCAAAAGCTGGACTTGAACAGGTAACCCATCTCCCCCTTTCAATAGGTGCCAAACACCTCTCATCAAAGCAGCTCTGAACGGAATAACTCTGCTCCTCTGGGCAGAAATTTGGCTAGATTTTTCTCCCAGGTCCTCAGACGTGTCTAAAGCCGAGGGCAGACTAACGGAGGTATACACCAGATGAGCTAACACTGCTTTTGTTCTATTTGTGCACACTCTCATTACCTCCCAAACAAAAGTGTCTATGGGTTTTTTAACCCATTTCCCAGTCGCCTCTATCTCTCTCCTTGCTCCCTGTGATGTGTGAATACATAATTCAGAAAGGGGTCTCGACATGCTCAGTCCTTCTATTAATGATCAGAATAAATCTGTTATCAGTCGCTGTCCTGATGTTTCACTGCAAAACTGGAGGATATTTATTTTAATTCAGGAATTTACTTTTCTTTTAAACTTTATTCAGTGCTCTTAAGAAGTTTGGTATAGTGCCATCGTCCAAGTATTACAAGGTAAGAACTCACTGCCGTTTGTCCTTTTGAGCACCTTGTTTTTCTGCTGTGCTTTAATTCTCACTAACATTCTCACTTTTAGGCAGAGGACATTGAAAAGGCACTCGTGTCAGTCTATGGGGTAATACCGAAGATTCAGTGCCTGCTTCCTACTCAGGTAATTCCTACTTTCTGTTTGTGACCTGTGTAGTTCTGATCAAAACCTGGTTTCAGATAAATTAAAGATATTCTAAGATCTCAATTTTACATTTGATTTATCTTACTGCTGTACCAGCAGAATCCAAATCTGGCTTTAAACCTTGCCCAGCCAGTCTGACTGATGCAATATGATGACTGATGTGTTGAGGGATTATTTCTGTACCGGGAGCAGTAGGTCATCATGTTGATGGGATTGCAGGGGAGATTACACGGGAATCATTTGGTGTCTGCAGCAAGTTTTAATCTCTCCAGATCTGGGAATTAAGGTTAAATAGTGATTTACAATTCAAAGATTTGGGTCTGCAATTCTTTGCCAGTCTAGTTGAAAAGGCTTTGCTCAATTTATAAATTACAATCTTGTGATTTAAATGCACTTTAGTATGGAGACAAATTTGTTTTGTTTTACTTTAGAAAAGAGACAAGCTTGGAGCTCAACTTTTTTTTTTGTTCCCTCCACTCCCCCAAACACAGGGCATGGCAGTGCAAACACTGGGCCAGATCGAACTCTGTTTCACCAAAGAATTTCAGCTGGTGAACTGCATAAAGGCTGCACCCAACATGCTTGTCTCCAAGAATGACAGACAGCACACTACCTATTCAGGCTTTTCCGTGTGTGACCCTAACCTGCAAATCTATTACCCTCCGATAGAACACCTGTACTGAGGGTGTGAGAAGGCATCCGTTAGTGCTGGTATTCTGTGCTCCAGGTCGCTGGTGTCCTTGGTATCCCACGCAGAGTATGGACTGTTAGTTTGAATATAGTGCCAAACTTTAATAATGAAAAACAGAAAACGTTGGCAATGCACAGCGGATTAGCCAGTGTCCAGAGAGAATCTCTAGCATTTAATGACCTTTTTATCTCTCCAAATTTCAGGTATCTCCAATACCACTTGCACTAACACTGATTTTTGTGTGGCATTACTCAAGACAAAAGATTTTAAAATTGATTTTGTAGCTTAAATCTTTACTACTGCCAAGATAAAGTAATTTTTTTTTTATATCCCTCATTTTAAAATGGGCTTGCCTTTTCGTGTGGGTACAGATTAATCTGTATTATAGTCACCAGTTTCTTATCTTTGGTGCTGAACTTGCAATGCATTTAATCGTGGGGCTGGTACTTGCAGACAGGAAACCAAATAACTTTCATCAGTGAACAGAAAGTAAAACCTGCAGTGAGGTTTTCACCTTAAAGCTTATGCAATTTATAATATGTTTGTTTCTCCTCTTCCCCCACCATGTCAGCCAAGACATCCTCTTGCTCTTGCTGTCTGCCAAGCGGGCAGCATGCCACCTTCGCCCAGGGCTGCTGGGCCTGAGCTTGTACCAGGCCTCTGCCTCCTGCTCCTAGGTGCACAACAACAGCTCAGATATACCCAGCTTCCACCCCGTGGGAAAGTGCTGGGTCTTAAACCTGGAGCTTCCTCAAAACTGATGGATAGTGGGCACAAACCCTTGCGCGCCCCCCCCCCCCCCCACCAGGTGGCACAACATTCAATCTGCCTCTGCTCTTTCACAAGACGGGGAAGACTCGCTTGCTGTTGAGTGGCTGCTTTGGAAGATTTGAAACTTTTCATTACACTGTGAACATTTTCTCCCTCCTGGGTTTTATTGTTTGAAAGAGGTGCTTGTTTGTGTACTTATCTCAATGTTACTAGCTGGAGTCATTTCTGTTCACCCCCGAGGGCTTTCATGCTTTTTAAAGATGTTGGAGATCGAAGATGGGTTTTAAAGCTTCCATTGAATGATTAAATCAAGCTTAGTATCTCAGGCAGTGGGAACTGTTCTGCCTCAGGTAAAGTCACTATTGCTGTTTCCAGATCCACTTTTTAAAATTCTGAAGCCCTTTTGTGACTTGTATAAATTTCATTAAAAAAAATTCAATGTAATTCAGTAAATTAAAGTTCATTTAAATTAAAACTTTGGCTGTGTATATTTTAAACTGGTGTCATTAGCAGTGGCCGATTTCATAATTCCTCAATCTGCCTGATTCTTGGTACAGACAAACTTGTCTTTAACATCAAAAAATTGATGGCCAGCCAAAGGTGAGATTAGGAAGGATTTGCACCAAAAGCTTGGTCCCAAGCGGTGGGTTTTAACTAGGAGATGTAGAGGGCATGAGGTGAGCAGAAATTCTCTCCAGCATCAGGCACAATAGTAGGGACAGACAAATGCAGCCTGTGAACAATCAAGACTTGTACAGTGAAACGTGCAAATTACAGACACCATGGGGTGGCATCAGCTGTCTTTTTTTTACAAAATGGCTGTTGGATGTACTGTAAAAATGCAGTAGAATGGTGCGTTCTTTACCCAGCATCCATAGCGGTAGAGAAAGCACTTTATCCCTGGGATACAGAGAGCGTGCTTTCTCTGCTGCAGTGGATGCTGCGTAAAGAGCTCCCTATTACACAAAACGTGCTGACTTGCATAAACTTTCCTCATGTGAATTTGCGGACAGAAAGGAAGCAAGCGGTCAGGGGGAAGTTCCATATACAGTAGCTTTGCAACAAGCGGTGTCCTATTCGAAGTTGTAAAAGGGTTTGGTACACTGAAGGCTGTCTGCAGTTTGTAATTTGAGTGTCTCTTGTATATTTAACCATGCAAGTTATTGTGGTCTCCATAAGTGTCTTTATACAGGTACTGTTCAGCCAATGAGATGCCCTGCATGATCTAAGGGAGCTGCAGGGCTGCTGTAAAAGCAGCATGCACCAGCACACCAGTATACTGGGCCAACTAAACACCTCAGCTTTGGGAACAATCCATCCCTTTCCATCATGTAGTCAACACGGCCTCTTACTCTAATTTTTAAACTACAGGGAACAGGATGGTGGGTGAAGAAAGGGAACGAGTTAAGATAATAGGCACAGTATTCCTCTTCACAGTGAGATGAGGGCAGACCATCACTTTAAATCTTATCTAGCTGCATTTGAGGACAGTTGGCTAATCCCACTCGTTAATAGAAAATGCCACAATTCTACACAAATTCACACTAACAGTTCTCACCAGTAGAATTCAAACACGAGCGAAGTAAAGCTAATACCATGTACTACATTGCAGATTTTTGAATATATTTGTGTAATTTAAAACTCTGCCAAGATTAACAGAACAATCATAAATTGCCATCACACTGACACACTTCAGTATTCCTGCACCTCCAACACGGTGCTTCAGTTCAGTCATTGCCTCAGTGAGCAGCTCTCTCTCCACAGCTTCATCAATAATGGGATCCTTCAAACATACTAACCGCAAGACTGGAGCAGGATTGAATTAGAAAAATGGATCATTTTACTTCGGTGCAGACAAAAATAATTAGCCGAAATTCACATCAGCAGATACTTCACACACAGCCACCAGATTAAATTGTCCTACTTATAACTGCAGGCGATCAGTATAAATGTCACTTTTATACAATGATTGTAGCTCATTTGCCATCATTCACTAAAGCAGCAGCGAGTGTGATCAGTTATCTAGGAATTAATGTCTTCTGCACTCGCACACCATTTAAAAACAACAGGGTTTGAAGGAAGTGACACCTTTTCTTGCATAAGGGCATAACCTGTTCATCAAATGATGTGATATTACGCAGGCTCCGTCGCACTCACTTTTTAGCTGTGTGGTCAGGGACTGATAGCCTGGGATACTGAGAATTCTGAAATCCACCCCATAAAAAGGAGGAAGCAGGCTCCATTCAAACTGTTTACTATTCACAAAACCAACAAGTTACTTATGAAGATCCTTAGAAATGGAAAACTCAGTCCTGGTAATGGTTTGGTAATCAACCAATGCAGGTCCGTGTGGAGTTGTGAATTTAACATTGTCCAGGGTTGCAGGGGATATCAGGGCCACTCTCAGCCCTGGGGTACTTTGTAATTTCAGCAGATTGAAAGAAGGCACAATCAAAGAAAACTCTCCAAACCAAGAACAAAATGTCCCCAGTCACTTCCACCCTAAAAACGGGTCTTCCTCTTCCTTCCGGTGTATTTTGTGTCATTTCGAACAGTCCTGGGGGAGGGAGAGGGAAAAGAGAAATTAAAAATCTGCACACACCAGTACTATACATCAACCTTTAAACTGTATCCTACATATACAAAAACCCATTCACAATGTCTCGCCAATTTACTTCAAAGTGGATTTTTAAGTACCTGAAATAAACAGATATCCAAGCCTTACTCATTTGTACAAGTTAAAAAGAAAAGGGATGGGGAACAGGATTCTAATGGACAGGGCCAGCTGGAGATAGCACTTGCACAAGGATGATGGGCCGAATGGCCGCCTTCTGTGCTGTAATTTGAATGATTCTGAAAGAGAACATGCCAACGTTCCCTTTCAGCTGGCCACTGAGATAAGGATAGGGGTGACTTCCATTCTAGTCTGGGGAAGAGGTACATTCCAGTCCACCCCATTGCCTCCTCCAGACAAACAGTCCAGATCAGGACATTTTCTGTAAAGGGAATGGAAATGCTTGTGATTTACTGGGAAGATTTTTTTCCTGTTTTCGTACCGTATCCCAGAGGAAGAGACAATGCTGAATTCCCCACCATCAACATCCTGACCAGAAACTTAACTGGACCCGCCACATAAATACTGTGGCTACAAGAGGTCAGAGGCTGGGTATTCTGCAGCGAGTCTCACACTTCCCGACTCCCCAAAGCCTTCCTACCATCTACAAGGCACAAGTCAGGAGTGTGATGGAATACTCTCCACTTGCCCGGATGAGTGCAGCTCCAACAACACAAGAAGCTCGACACCATCCAGGACAAAGCAGCCCGTTTAATTGGCACCCCATCTACCACCTTAAACATTCACTCCCTCCACCACCGGCGCACTGTGGCTGCAGTGTGTACCATCTACAAGATGCACTGCAGCAACTCGCCAAGGCTTCTGCGGCAGCACCTCCCAAACCCGCGACCTCTTCCACCTAGAAGGACAAGGGCAGCAGGCGCATGGGAACACCACCCATTCCAAGTCACACACCATCCTTCATCGTCACTGGGTCAAAATCTGGAACTCCCTCCCTAACAGCACTGTGGGAGTACCTTCACCACACGGACTGCAGCAGTTCAAGAAGGCGGCTCACCACCACCTTAAGGGCAATTAGGGATGGGCAATAAATGCTGGCCTTGCCAGCGACGCCCACATCTCAAACAAATAAAAAAACAGTGGGTGTGGAGTTCTGCTTTGGAATCCACCCCGGGGGAGTGGCGTTTCTCCAGCTCCTGCCTCAGAGAGGGCAGTAGATCTGCTATACGCAACAGACAAGCCCTCTGACTGACTCGGGAAAGGTACTAATGCAGCTTCTGTAAACCACGGTTACTGCAGGCTGGAATTGTGCTGGGTGGCAAGCTGGACACCTAAATCATAAAATACAGTCTACTCGTAATCCAAAGTTGCTCAATTCCATTTTTAAGCACTAAATTCAGCACCATGTTGTATTATGCAAGTTGCTTAATTCAAATTATTGGATGATTCAATTTTTTTTTAAGTGCATAAATTGACATGAGCAGAGTGTATAAAAACAAATGTCCGAAGGAGCAATTTCATCTCGGGATGGAGTGAACTGCTTGTACTAACGAGAGGAACAGAACGACATATCGTCAGCACAGCAGCAACCCAAGTCTCATTTCATGCAGGAACAACGCTGCAAGGGCATACATAGGTTCGACCTAATGATTGGAGAGGTTAAGCACACTGAGCAGGCCAAGGGACGAGCAGGGAGATAACATATTCACCATGCTGAGGTTTTTCTTGTTACATGCAGTAAACGCCACAGCCCACAATCCCCTCACCTTCCCTGACGCCTTCGACGCTCCTTCTTCTCCAGAATCCAGTCCCTGCTTCTCTTTGCAGATTTCCCCTTCACGTTTTTAAATCTCAACCTGCGGGCAGGGAACGGAAGAAAAGTTTGTTTAGACAATTGGAACTGTATTATCCAGCCGAGGCTTGAATGAACTCCTTCAGGGATCGAGTTTTAAAAGCTTTGTTACGTATTTGTTATACTTTATTGCCTATTATCTCTCCAAGGCCCAGGTTTCTACCTCCCTGACATGAGCTTTCGTTTCCCCAACGTGCTATGCCATGAATTGATCTGTAATTCCCCAGGGAGTTGGGAACTGAACACCGAGTTCTCCATGGGAGTGCTGGAAATGGAAAGGTAACAAATCATTCCCCACACCCCATCCTCCCGCTGCACCCCGCAGCAGCAGAGGCCTGGGCATGGTCCCCCAGGCCCTGCCAGCTACTTTGCCAAGCGCTGCTTTTGTTAACTTAAGACGGAGAGCGCCAATTTGAGCACTAGGGTGTTACAGATAAACCCGATCCTCTCCTAGGCTAATGTCTGTACACGCACACTTCAAATAGGGACTGATGGATGGTCATCGGTAGTAGGAATCTTGCCCAATTGAGATAGCCTGGGGGCACTGCTGGGTACCGTCACCTTCCTGATTCAGATCTAATCCAGGAGTGTACCTTTCACTGTGAGCATGTTACAGGTGAGCCTGATCCGGTCCCAAACCCATATCCACCTAAGCACTTTCAGGCAGGGATGGTGATCAGGAGGGAGAACCCCAAGTGATTTTTTTGTCTCTAACCCAGGAGAGCGAGGGACCACTGCAACAACCCCTGCCAGTGCCCCACAATTACCAATTAATTCGCCTCCCTGCAATCGAACCTGGGTCCTTCTGGTCTGTACGGCTTCATGACATGTGGCCTGTTTTTTAAATTTGCTCTCATGATGTGGGTGATGCTGGCAAGGCTGGTCCCTAGTTGCCCTGAGGTGGTGGTGGGCCTTCTCCTTGAACCGCTGCAGTCCGTATGCTGATGCTGCTCTCACGGTGGTCAGGTAGGGAATTCAAACTGAATCACCAATTCATTTATTTATTTTACCCATATGGCATCAAGCCTATAAATTGTAAGAGGCAGGAAAATATGGCAGCCAGCAGCTCAGGGCTGTCACAGCGATGTTCCTCAGTTACTATAGGTCTCTCCATGACAGACAGAGGGAGACTGCAACCCTCCCTGCTTTACGGAGAGACCGGCAAGGTCAGACAGAAATCACTATACCCATGTATTAACAAAGATTAAAGTATTGTGCACAATCTTCTAGTAATTATCTAGTCTATAAAATGTAGGTTTTTACATACGTTGAAGCAATAGCACAATAATTAATTCCTTACAGACACACAGAGCAGAGACGCGCGCGCCCACAGAACAGAGCCAGACTCCAACAGGGGTCGCTGGATAGTGAGCAGGAGTAAAAGCCTTCAGCTCATTTTCACCCTCCCAAGCCCAGGTCCTTGATGTCATTAGTGAGATGAGTTCTCAGCACAAACGAGGAACAGAAGCTGGGACCTCTTTGGTCTGTATGACACATTGGGCATGTAACGAGCCAGAGCTGTTGAGGGAGCTCCATATTATCTGCTACGTGCAGTTTGAAATGGCAGCCATGATTTAATTAAATTGTAGACCATTTGAGAATATTTACCTATTTTTGCTTTGTCAATTTGCAAGAGCAAGAAATAATTGGGAGGAGCAAATTAAATAAAAATAAAATAAAATGCAATACTGATAACTGCAGAGCTCAGAATATGCAATTTCAGAACATTATTGGGATCAGGAAATCAGTGCGAGTCATGATATGGGTGCCTGTTAGGGACAGACATTTTTAATTGGAAATGCAGAATCGAGTCTGTTGAACGATTGGCTAGGTTTGGTTCCTACGCCAGGCAAATATTTTCAAAACCGCACATCTGGAACTCTGCAGATGTGCCTACTTGTTCAAATTAAAGGCGAGCTCTTCTGCTAGCGCAGTGAGACCTTTCTCAGCGCTAGTCTCGAATGCATCAGTGACACTCCCATTATTAAGTCAGACCAAACTTCTTTCACTCTCAGGTTTAAACTGGACAGAGGACCAGGGCGAAAGAGAATCTCCGGCCAATATGATCGTTGTTCCCAGCTGTGCTCTATTTCAGGCGAGAGTTACATAGAAATTTACAGCACAGAAACAGACCATTTGTCCCAGCAGGTCTGTGCTGGTGTTAATGCTTCACACAAGCCTCCTCTCACCTTACTTCATCTCACCCTATCCTTCTATTCTTTTCTTCCTCTAGCTTCCCCTTAATTGTCTCTATGTTGGCAGACAGAAAGCAAAGAGTTGGAATAAACGGGTCTTTTTCCGAGTGGCAGGCAGTGACTAGTGGGGTACCGCAGGGATCGGTCCTAGGACCCCAGCTATTCACAAAATATATTAATGATCTAGACGAGGGAATTGGATGTAATATCTCCAAGTTTGCAGACAACACAAAGCTGGGTGGGCGTGTGTGCCGTGAGGAGGATGCTGAGAAACTCCAGTATGATTTGGACAGGTTGGGTGATTGGGCAGAAGCATGGCAGATGCAATATAATGTGGATAAATGCGAGGTCATCCACTTTGGTGTCAAAAACAGGAAGGCAGATTATTATCTGAATGGCAATAGATTGGGAGAAGGGGAAGTGCAACGAGATCTGGGAGTCCTTGTGCACCAGTCGCTGAAGGTAAGCATGCAGGTGCAGCAGGCGGTTAAGAAGGCAAATGGTATGTTGGCCTTCATAGCGAAAGGGTTCGACTACAAGAACAAGGATGTCTTGCTGCAGTTGTACAGGGCCTTGGTGAGACCACACCTTGAGTATTGTGTGCAGTTTTGGTCGCCTTATCTGAGGAAGGATGTTCTTGCCATGGAGGGAGTGCAGCGAAGATTCACCAGGCTGATACCTGGGATGGCAGGAATGACGTATGAGGAGTGATTGGGTCGATTGAGCTTATACTCGCTGGAGTTTAGAAGAATGAGAGGGGATCTCATTGAAACTTATAAAATTCTAACCGGACTAGACAGACTAGATGCAGGAAGGATGTTCCCGATGGCAGGGGAGTCCAGAACCAGGGGTCACAGTCTAAGGATAAGGGGTAAGCCATTTAGGACTGAGATGAGGAGGAATTTCTTCACCCAGAGAGTGGTGAACCTGTGGAATTCTCTACCACAGAAGGCAGTTGAGGCCAATTCATTAAATAGATTCAAGAAGGAGTTAGATACATTTCTTAAAGCTAAAGGGATCAAGGGATATGGGGAGAAAGCAGGGACAGGGTACTGAATTTGGATGATCAGCCATGATCTCATTGAATGGCAGAGCAGGCTCGAGGGGCTGAATGGCCTACTCCTGCTCCTATCTTCTATGTTTCTATGTTAATCACCTCAGCTACACCATAAGGTGGTGAGTTCCACATTCTCACCACCCTCTATGAGTAAAGAAAGTTCTCCTGAATTAATTATTGGATTTATTAGTGGCTATCATGTATTTATGACCTCTAGTTTTGGACTCCCCACAAGTATAAACACCATACCTGGCATTTGTGAATTGCACTTGGCTCGTCGTCGTCTCTTCCTGCTGTGCTCCGAGGCCCTAAACGGGGGGGAGAATACAATTCAATACTGCGCTCATTCAAATTCAAATCCAATTACATACTGAGATCACAAAGCCGAGGAAGCACTGATGTTCACGAACACATGGGCCTGCATGAACTGAAGCGTTGGGAGTGGGAAGGGGCACTTGGCAGACAAGGGCAGGAGGGAAGGACATGGAAGGAAGTCAAAGACAGAGCATGTTATGACAGGGGAGGTCAAAATTACAGCTAGGAGGGGGGAAAATCGATCAACACCATTACTTATCCCGGTTATTTAATTTCCAGGGTTAAAACAGGAAAGAAAAGGTCACAAAATGCAATTAAAAAAAAGTTTTATAAATGATTTGTACGTGCCTCACCATTTACAAAAGAATCCCAAGCTCCGCACCTACCTGTGGGTTTGCGATCTTGCCTGCACTAAAAAAGCAAAGCTTGCTAACTACGGAACTCAGGATTTTAAAAACAGCCCTTACCCAAAAATAAACAGCGGCACAGACAGCTGGAGATTGCTTGAAGCCACAAACATGTAAACAAGGCATCTGTTCAACTGCGGTGAGCACGACTGCAGCAGAAAGGCGACAGCAACTTTCAGGGAATAGAAACAAGAACATGGGAAATACACAGCAGGGCCTGACAGCACCTGAACAGATGGGTTAACATGTTGGGTGCGACAGAGCATCTGTAACTAAAACATCACTCCCCATCTTTGCTTTTCAGAGATGCTGACTGACCTGCTGGGTATTTCCAATAGTTTGTGTTTTTATTTCAGATTTCCAGTTTTGTTTCACCCATTTTCAAGAAGGTTAGTTTGATCTTTAAATGAGGCTCTATATCAGAACAATACTGCTAAACAGTGTGATTGAAGAGGGCACTATGACTTCACTTATTTAAATCACTACCAGTTAAATGTCCAATGAACAATTTACAGCCCACTCCTCCCTCAGCTGTGATTCTGGAAGTGTTTCCTCATGTCCAATTTGCAATAAAATCATTGAGTATCCCAAGGGTCTTTCTAGTCATCTGATGTGTGTTGCAATCTCGAAGCCAACCACCTACATCGTTGCACTTTAAAGGTTTGCAGACAGATCAAGGAGACAGGGCTATCCAAGACTCCTCTACGTCTGTTCCCTGTAGCAGCGCCAGAGCTTTTTGTCTTTGTGGGTCACTTAGCTGCGTAACATGCAGCCACAAGGTCCATTTATCACACGTTTAGCTCAATGTTCCCCTTAATCTGCATGTCCCCTGTATCCAAAGCTGGGGATAAAACAGATCTTGGTGGTGTGATTTAGAATTCGACACTGATGAGGTTATTGCGTTAAGAACAGCCCTTTACAGGCCTCCAGATATATGGAGTTCAACAGGACAAACCAGAAATAAAAGCATAAATAGGACAAAGTCGGCTGGGTTTGGTGGGCCAGATTGGTTGAGCCACAGGCCGTAGTTAGAACGCTGCAGCAGTGAGCAGCCCAGCCTCATACCACAAGGGAGATTGGCATAAACCCAGCTCCAGTAAGTTTACCCCAATATTACTCACAGCAACTGCATGAGTACACCGAGCTTGACGGGTTCTTCAATACACACCTGGTAGGAAAGTGGACTCGGAAGGATGAGAGCAGATGAGGGAGGGAGGTGGGAGTTTGGAAGGAGAAGTCAGAGACAGATGAATACTGAGGTTTGGGGTGGATTCAGAGACATGGTACACATAGGAGGAGAAAACCTGTCAAAACCATTAGTTTTATCCCAGTGAATTAAATCAAACACTTTTTCCCAGGAAGCTCAACATTTCAACTGAGCTTCAATCGGAAAAACAAAATACTAACATTCAACAAAATGCATTTAACATAGTAAAATGTCCCAAGGCGCTTACTATTACAGGTAAAGTGAATGTGTGTGATTTATTTATGCTCAAGTTCAGTCATGTGTTCAGTGGATAATGGAACAATTTTCAGGCACAGAACAGGCCAGATACCAATTCTCTGACTCAAGAAATGTGCCGTATGCCCAACCTCAGAAGGCTCGTCGCAGGACCAGTGTGGCATTTCCTTTGCCCATACCCACCATCCTCGTGACGAAGTGTGATTGACAACTTTGCAATCTGTAGCTAATTAATGGGCAGCTGTTCTGTCTGCAGGGTGAAGGCTACCCAGACTCACTCCACAAAAGGACGGTTACAACCAGACTCATTCCACAAAGGACAGTTACAACCAGACCCAATCCACATAGGACGTTTTTTTTATTCGTTCCTGGGATGTGGGTGTCGCTGGCAAGGCCAGCATTTATTGCCCATCCCTAATTGGCCTTGAGGTGGTGGTGAGCCGCCTTCTTGAACTGCTGCAGTCTGTGTGGTGAAGGTATTCCCACAGTGCTGCGAGGGAGGGAGTTCCAGGGTTTTGACCCAGCGACAATATATTTCCAAGTCAGGATGGTGGGTGACTTGGAGGGGAACTTGGAGGTGGTGGTGTTCCCATGCATCTGCTGCCCTTGTCCTTCTAGGTGGAAGAACATAAGAACATAAGAAATTAGGAGCAGGAGTCGGCCATACGGCCCCTCGAGCCTGCTCCGCCATTCAATAAGATCATGGCTGATCATCGATCTCAACTCCACTTTCCCGCCCCATCTCCATATCCCTTGATTCCCCTAGAGTCCAAAAATCTATCTATCTCAGCCTTGAAATACTCAGACTCAGCATTCACTGCCCTCAGGGGCACAGAATTCAAAAGATTCACAACCCTCTAAGTGAAGAAATTCCTCATCTTGGTCTTAAATGGCCTACACCTTATCCCGAGACTATGCCCCCTAGTTCTAGATACACCAGCCAGGGGAAACAACCTCTCCGCATCTACCCTGTCAATTCCCTTCAGAATCTTGTATGTTTCAATGAGATCACCTCTCATTCTTCTAAACTCCAGAGAGTATAGGCCCATTCGACACAATCTCTCATCATAGGACAACCCTCTCATCCCAGGAATCAATCTGGTGAACCTTCGTTGGACCGCCTCCAAGGCAAGTATATCCTTCCTTAGATAAGGAGACCAAAACTGTGCACAGTACTCCAGGTGTGGTCTCACCAAGGCTTTGTACAACTGTAGCAAGACTTCCTTACTCTTATACTCCAACCCCCTTGCAATAAAGGCCAACATGCCATTTGCCTTCCTTATTGCTTGCTGTACCTGCATGCTAGCTTTCTGTGTTTCTTGCACGAGGACACCCAAATCTCTCTGAACACCAACATTTGAAAGTTTCTCACCATTTAAAAAATATCCTGTTTTTCTATTCTTCCTACCAAAGTGAATAACCTCACATTTCCCTACTTTATACTCCATCTGCCACCTTACTGCCCACTCACTTAGTCTATCTATATCCCTTTGCAGACTCTGTTCTCCTCACAGCTTACTGTCCCACCTAGCTTTGTATCATCAGCAAACTTGGATACATTACACTTGGTCCCTTCATCTAGGTCATTAATATAGAGGTCGCGGGTTTGGGAGGTGCTGTCGAAGAAGCATTGGTGAGTTGCTGCAGTGCATCTTGTAGATGGTACACACTGCAGCCACGGTACGCCGGTGGTGGAAGGAGTGAATGTTTAAGGTGGTGGATGGAGTGCCAATCATGCGGGCTGCTTTGTCCTGGATGGTGTCAAGCTTCTTGAGTGTCATTGGAGCTGCACTCATCCAGGCAAGTGGAGAGTATTCCATCACACTCCTGACTTGTGCCTTGTAGACAGTGGAAAGGCTTTGGGGAGTCAGGAGGTGAGAGAGTTGCCCCAGAATACCCAGCCTCTGACCTGCTCTTGTAGCCACAGTATTTATGTGGCTGGTCCAGTTAAGTTTCTGGTCAATGGTGACCCCCAGGATGTTGATATTGGGGGATTCGGCGATGGTATTGCCATTGAATGTCAAGAGGCAGTGGTTAGACGATCCCTTGTTGGAGATAGTCATTGCCTGGCACTTGTGCGGCGCGAATGTTACTTGCCACTTATCAGCCCAAGCCTGAATGTCGTCCAGGTCTTGCTGCAACAACCAGACTCACTCCACATAGGATGGTTACAACCAGCAGAGAAACACTAATCAAAAACATTCATCAGACTGGGGCAGATTTAAACCCAATTAAAGGACAGAATGCGTTTCTGCATACTGGGAAGAGTGGGAGTAATGAGGAATTACCTCAGGCTATTGGGTGAACTGACGCTTGACACTCTGCTGGTCAGTTTAAAATATACTGGCAGGTGCCCCTGGGTTAGGCTGCTCTAAACCGTCTTCAGATTCTCCTGTCCAACAGGAAGCAGACGGGTTCACAGAAAACGTATCCCCCCCACCCTCCCGGTAGAAGGTAGGCTAGTTAACGACAGCCCTGCCCGGTAGCAGGTACGCTAGTTAACGACAGCCCTGCCCGGTAGCAGGTACGCTAGTTAACGACAGCCCCGCCCGGTAGCAGGTAGGCTAGTTAACGACAGCCCCGCCCGGTAGCAGGTATGCTAGTTAACGACAGCCCCGCCCGGTAGCAGGTATGCTAGTTAACGACAGCCCTGCCCGGTAGCAGGTACGCTAGTTAACGACAGCCCTGCCCGGTAGAAGGTAGGCTAGTTAACGACAGCCCCGCCCGGTAGCAGGTATGCTAGTAATTGACAGCCCTGACTGCTTTTGTTTAATTCATGAAATTCTGTGACTGCTTTACCCCACTGCCAGCTCAGAATGCATAACTTGGATAGCTTATAGAGCTAAGAGATGCTGAACGTAATTTAATTTTGACTACTTATGGGACTTTGACCGTCACAGTCTCGCCTCAATATGTTAAGTTTTTGCATTGGCTAGGGTGCATCAGTTCAGACACTGGCTGTTTGAGGTCTTTGGATGCGGACCAGGAAACGCAACCTGTCAACGAAGTTCGCGCAACGTAAAGCAGTCACTTGGGTTTGGACATCCAAAAACAGGGATCTGAAACAGATGCTGAAATTAAATTTAAATTCATCTGACATTATCTGAACTTGGTGTCGTCTCTTGACGGCCTACTGAGTTAAAGGTCACTGCAGCAAGTCGGGGGGTGGGGGGGGGGTAGATACACAAGAATGGGGCTCACATGTCTCCGGGGTTACAGAGGGGCAACAAAATATTAGCGACTCCTACTGGAAGGTACACGGATAGCAGGCAAGTCAGCAGCAATGCTCTTCATGGTACAAGAGCCTGTCGACACTCACGCATCAGCAGCGTCCAGGAACCAGTTCCCATGGAACCGTACCTCGACTGAGAATCCGTAGCTTCAGGAGAGGCAACTTCAGTATTCCTTTTCTGAAACGGTGTTGGATTCATGTCCCGTTTGAGGGTAGATTGGAGCTGTGGAACTGCAGCCACTGGGAAGGGCTGGAGTAAGACCACCTGTAATCAATTTAACTGTTGAGCCTGAACCGGTCTGCGGAAATTTGAAACCAGCTCCCAAGACTGAAAGGACAGCCTTGCAACACAAAGCACTGCTCAGGGATTTTTAGCTCTAACACGAGTACTTACAAAAGTATAGAGAAAGGAAATTCTAGGGCATGATAGCCACAGTTTTATCTCGACCTGAAACGTTAACTCTCTTTCTCTCTCCACGGATGCTGCCTGGCCTGCTGAGTTTTTCCAGCGTTTTCTGTTGTTATTACAGTTTTATCTTCATGGGTTGCATTGCTGTGTACCATAGAGGCTCGGGGACCCATATAAAGTTCAAATCTATGTCTCCGTTAATGTGCAAACATCTCAAAGTTGTTGATGCGAACAGATCTGGGTGCTGTGATTTAGGGCTTATCTGCCATTGAGGCTACAGGCCCAAGAACAGGCCTTTCCAAACCTCCAGCCCACAAACCAGCGACTAAAAACCAGACCTGGAAATAGGGCCGAGTCCTCCGGGCCCCAAGGGCTGGATTGCCAGGGATCGGGAGTGATAGGGTCACAGGCTGGACGTCCCTGGTCTGGGGGAGTGCAAAGTACTACCCCCCACCCCCACCGTCCCACTAGTTAGAAAAGAACATTTTACTGTCACTATAATTTTTTTAATGCTAATTTTGCTGCCAATGTGGATATTAAAAAACCTCCAGCAGAGTTTTATGGCACCATTTCTAGATCAATTTCCGGCATTTATTTGGGCTTGTTCTTTTTCAGGCAGCCTGGGGAGGAGCTCAGAGGCTTTGTGTACAGTGACTTGTGTGTACAACCTAGTAGGAGTCAGCTGAAAATAAAACCTCTTCTCACTATGGAGCCAGCACAAGTACAACACAGGAACAGGGAGCAGTCTCCAATACCCCAGTGAAATTAGATAGAAGAGTTACCATTGGCAGCTTTCCAGAGACTCCAGCAAACAAACACAAGAAGAATCTAAGAAAGAAAGAGTTAATAATCAGAACTCACATGGACCATCTACAGAAAGAACTTGCATTTATGTATAGCATTTTATCACATCCTCAGGACGTCCCAAAGCATTTCACAGCCAATGAATAGCTTTTTGAAGTGCAGTCAATGTTTACAGAATACCCAGGAGGCTACTGTACCCAGAGTCAATCCACCCTTGTGTTACACCCACGCCATTGCTGTCTTTACCCCAGTACTAATTTTGTTCCCCCCTCTTTCACCCCCAGTGAGTTAATTCAGGAAGAGGGGCCAGCTTGCCACATCAGCTTGCACAGTCTGCAACTTGTCTGGAGCATCAGCTGAAGACTTTATATCCAATTACTGCCCTGAGACAAAGATTAGGGGGGATATGGAGATGGAATGCTCAAGAGTTTACTGCAAGACCAACCATTACAGTGAGATAAATGTGCAGCCATGGTTAGCGGATCTACGTCATTCCACAACCTTATTAGAAACTCAAGATAGAATCTACAGAACAAAGCAACTGTTGATTCAGACCGGGAAGGGTGGGGGCGAAAGAAAGGCAGAAATAAATCTCAGAACTCTCAAGAATTTGCAGATAATCTGGGGACAGATGATAGTAAACATGTCAGGAGGATCATCTGGTTAGACAATCAGCACGCCTTTCCCAGATTTATATATAGCCCGCAAGTGAGAAACCTACATGCAGGATAAAATAATAATCTAACTGTCCCACAGTAGATAGTCTATTAACACCAGGGTGAAAATTTAGGCTGGTTCGCTTATTTGCTTTCAGTTATTTGAAAAATAAACTGATGGTAGTTGCAATTTGTTCTGACAACAAAAAGAACTGGCATTTATACGGCACTTTTCACGTTTTCAGGTTGAGCTTCACAGCCAATGAATTACTTTTGAAGTGTAGGAACTGCTGTTACGTCAGCTAATGCAGCAGCTAATTTGCACACAGCAAGATCCCACAAACAGCAATGAAATAGATAACCAGATCATCTGTTCTTAGGTGTTGTTGAGGGACACTGGAAGAACTCCCTTGCTCTTCTTCGAATAATGCCGTGGGATCTTTTACGTCCACCTGAGGGGGCAGGCGGGGCCTCAGTTTAACTTCTCATCCGAAGGAAAGTACCTCCGTCAGTGCAGCACTGGAGTGTCGGCCGAGATTTTGTGCTCAAGTCTCTGGAGTGGGTCTTGAACCCACAACCTAATGACTCAGAGAAAAGTGTGGTACCACTGAGCTAAGAGTTGACCCTTAGACAGAAATTACTTCAAAACAGAGGAATAAAACCAGTCACAACAGTGTTTCTTAATACTCCACCAGAAAACGAGACCACTCTGATACTCACTTTTTTGCTTTGCTGCTGTTGGGGTAATCCACCACCATCCCGCCTGTGAAACCAGCCTTCATCGCCTGCGCTGTGATTAACTCCAGCTGGAGACAAAGAAAATCATACCAATTTTAGTAAGTCTCAATCACTCATTCTCCCCTCCCTTTAGTAATTCTTCCCCTCTCCCTCCCCTTAAGGTATGACTCTTGGCTGGGATATGGTTCTGCGGGCACCCTTTGGTACCTTGTCCAAGTAGCGCTCTTGTCTGAGCTAGGTGGCTGTGTGTTAAAACCCCACTCTGGGACTTCAGCACATAACCCAGACCACTCCAGTGCAGCACCGAGGCTGCATTGATTACTGCATTGTTGGAGGTGCCTTCCTTTGGCTGAGATATTGAACCAAGGCACTATCTGCCTGTTCTATTGGTTCAGGTGCATGTTAAAGATCCCATGGCACTATTTGATGAGGAGCAAGGAGTTCTCTTAGCTACGCAATCAACACAATTCCAAGTAATTCAGTGTGTGAGTTATGTTTTGAAGCATGTGATAAGGTGAGTATTATTAGGCAAGTCAACTGCAGGGGGCATCACAGCGGAGCCCAATCCTGTTCCTGCCCAATAATCACACATGTACATTAGTAACAGGGGTTACTAGATTACAATTTGAAGTGGGAATCTTGGCCGATTTCCCCCTCTCTAACCCCCACAACTGCTGGCCCAAAGAAGGTCAGCTAACTCGAGAGATCAGACATCAAACATGGGACCTTCCTGTCCACGCCGCTCAGCTGCTTGCTGCATAAATTGAATGAGCCACTGGCAGAGGGAAGCTCTCAGTAATTTCCAACACGATTCAAATTAAAGGTGGCACAGATTAATACTGTGGCAGCTGTGGGAACAGTAGCAAACTGCTGCTCGTGATATCAGACAACGCCGACAGAGGCTGTAAGAGGACAGAGCCAGGAATAGTGACTATCAAACTACAATAACACTGTGACAATGTGATGCTAAGAATCCATCCAAAGCCCGCAGGACTCAGAAAACTTAATGTGGCGCCACTACGCTCCTCCAATGGCCTGACAAATAGAGACAACATCTAATGTAGCACAACGTCATTCTGTGCAGAAAGGTCACAGGTTTAATCCCGTCTGTTAAACTGGGATGTTAACAATGAGCCTCGGCACCTTGTGTTACAGAAGGGGAGGGCAATAAAAGGCAACTAGATATCCTAGAATTATACAGCACAGAAGGAGGGCATTCAGTCCATCGTGTCTGTGCTGGCTCTTTGAAAGAGCTAGCCAATTAGTCCCACTCCCTTGCTCTTTCCCCATAGCACTGAAAAGGTTTCCGTTTCAAGTACAGTATATAGCCAATTCTCTTTTGAAAGTTACTACTGAATCTGCTTCCACCACCCTTTCAGGCAGTGTACTCCAGATCATCATAACTCGCTGTGTAAAAATAAATTCTCATCTCCTCTCTAGTTCTTTTGCCAATTATCTTAAAACTGTGTCTTCTGGTTACCGACCCTTCTGTCAGTGGAAACAGTTTCTCCTCATTTACACAGTTTCTCCTTATTTACTCTATCGAAACCCTTCATAATTTTGAACGCTTCTATTAAATCTCCCCTTCATCTTCTCTGCTCTACCCTGCTGCTGTTTGCTATCCAGTGACCTCGCTGGAAAGTGCACTTGTGGGGAGGTCGGGTGACAAGGCAATTGGGCTGGAGTGTGATGCTCTCCTTGGATCAATAGCTCAATGACACTGGCCGTTTAGGCTTGGGTGAGGAACGGCCACTTGGGTGAAGTACTGGAGTGCTGTTGATGCCCATGGAGCAATAACCAGCAAGAGTGACTGCTACTCAAGAGAGAAAAGTCAACCAGCACTGAGCCAAACTGGCTCTCTTCTCCAGCGCAATCTAGTCGGCTGAATGTCAGGTACCAAGGCAGGCACCTGCTGTAACGACTAAACTCTGATGAGCTCACACACCATCACCTTATCGAATGATCATTTAAAGCACTAGCCACAAGATTTGCGTGGACTAAGATTTCAGTGAGCTTGCTGAATTTATCACACAAAAGCAGTCACGGTTCACTGCGCACTGAACAAGCCAGAAGGACGAATAGAATAGGAGGCTGACACACTCACCATATGTCGGGTATTAAATTCCACTACTTTAATATTGGAATAACCAACCTGCTCGGAGTTCTCAGGATATAACTGAAACACAGCTCTAGCTCCTCGCACCTGTAAAACAAACAGATGAATACAGAAAACAGTCATCCTGGTCAAAAAATAACACAATGATTCTGTTAAATCCCAGTTTCATTAGAGTGATTATTAACTACTCCAAGAGGCTCCCACACCAAATCCTCAACTAGAGGGACGTAGCTCAGTAGGGTGCGATCTCTGACCCTTGGTGACGGGTTTGATGCACGAATAAAATGGGATCCCCAACCCTTTGGGGGTGGGGGTGTTGTAGCGGAGAACGGGGGGAAAAGAGAAGAGAAACACAATTAAAATGTCTGGGTGTACATTATAATTCTTTCCTCTGGTTTCTTGTATCATTTCCTGTATCACCTGAATACCCAGAGCTGTTCTGCTAACAGCGTATAACCTAGTTCCAGGGGAAATCCTTAAGGTGACACACTACAAATAAACCAAGCAATCTGCACACAAAACCAACCACATCTGTCCTACGGGTGCCATGGATACTGAAGTTCCCCAGTCTTGAAGCTTACCAGACTGGCATATAGGGAGCTGAAGAATTTGTAGAGCCGCTTCGGAGGGCTGTGACTCTTCTTATCCGCGTTACACAGCCACTGCAGGGCAGAAATACTGAGGAGAGCAAGAAAAGGCACACCATTAAATTCACTGCTTCCACCGTTGGTTCTCTTTCAGGTATCCCAGCTCCTGCCCAATCTGGCAGGTATTTGAAGACCGAGTGTTTTGCTTCCGATTAAATGACGGTTAACCCACCACCCATGCAACACCCTCATTTGGTTATTTTGTGGAAAGCATTCCCATTTTACGATATTTGGGATGATGGGGGGGCGGGGAGAGAAAAAGAGAGGGGAATGGCATGCAAGAGAGAAGGAAGATCGAACAAAATTACTACTGCTTCATCTTCAGAAACATTGCCTCACAGCACAGTTAAGAGCCTTGCTCAAACATGATGTCTGGGCGGCAACCCAAAAATGGGGAATGATTATAAATAGCACTCCTTCTTTAATAAAACAGTGGGACCAAACTGATACCCAGCTTAAAACATCTGGGCTGTGAGGAGAGGCTGAGGAGCCTGGGATTGTTTAGTCTGGAGAGGAGAAGGTTCAGGGGAGATTATTCAAGCATTCCAGATTCCTAAGGGAATGGAGCGATAAAATCACCCTCTGATAATGTTTGAGATTGCCCAAAACTCCAGAACCAAGCAATATAGGCATAGGCTAAAATAGAAGGTGCGCAGTTTAGATGTAACTTTATGCAGAGTGGTGAATGTGTAGAACGGACTGGCCAGAAAGGGTGCAAAAACTAATCAGTATTTGAGGGAGTGGGTGACTGAGGAGTATTTACTTTTGATCTGAACAGCCTGTTGGGACATTGGCACAGATCCGGGGGGGGGGGAAACCACAAAGCCATTCACCCACCCTCTCAGCACTAGAAACACAAGTTCAGAAAGACAGAGAAATACAGAGCAACTAGAGGGAACTGAGACTTAAATTTAAAAAGCACAAAATCAGCTCCTGATCATCTCGACAACAGTGGCTTGAAGCTTATCCTGGAAAAGATCAGAACAAGACTAAGCTTTATTTTGGGAACTGAACATGAATGAAGATCTGAAAAAAAGCCTTCACATCAAAGAGCTGCATTTGAAAATTTGGCAATTGACTAGTAAATACATTTAAATGATGTTGTTTTTGGGACGAGAGAGAAAATCTCATTAAAACAGGATCGACTTCAGGACCTGCACAGACCACATGGATTGTCTACATCAATTCCTTTCCCTGCAAACTAGGGCTGTGACAAAATAAAACCTGTTGCCTTTCCTTCAAACATGACTGCTGTTGCTGCTGCCTGGTGTTAAGTGTTTACATAGAAGGCAATGCCAGGTGCCCATCAGTTTCTCTTACCTGATGCAGCCATCAAAGGTGCCAGGCCGGAATGGAATGCCAGCACCCATGTCTCCGAGAATGAGATCACCTTCCACCTCTCTCTCCAACGCAACATCTATCAGGAAAAGGAAACAAAACAAATTCAGGGTCATGTAGTATAGAGACGGTACGACAGAATGGTTTAGATGGTGTGGGAGAGTGCCCTATTACCCCATGGTTTTCAAATACAGGAGATTTTACAAGCATGTAATTGACACAAGTATAAACAAAAATAACATTTTTGCTGCTTTGGAGTTAAGATTTTTGTTACTTTACAGACTCCTTCCATGACCCGTTCCTCAAACACTTCTTTCTCTGGCTAAAAGTGCACAAAAAAGAAATGTAACAAGATATTCCCAATTTATAATATCTGATCCAAAATGGTCCAGCACAGAAACAAGCCATTCGGCCCATCAAATCTGTGCATGTGTTGTTCTCCACAATTCATCCAGTCTAATCCCACTCTCCTGCTCACTCCCCATACCCTTTAATATCCCACCCGTCTAATCCCACTCTCCTGTTCACTCCCCATACCCTTTAATATCCCACCCAGTCTAATCCCACTCTCCTGCTCACTCCCCATACCCTTTAATATCCCACCCAGTCTAATCCCACTCTCCTGCTCACTCCCCATACCCTTTAATATCCCACCCGTCTAATCCCACTCTCCTGTTCACTCCCCATACCCTTTAATATCCCACCCAGTCTAATCCCACTCTCCTCCTCACTCCCCATACCCTTTAATATCCCACCTAGTCTAATCCCACTCTCCTGCTCACTCCCTGTACCCTTTAATATCCCACCTAGTCTAATCCCACTCTCCTGCTCACTCCCCATACCCTTTAATATCCCACCTAGTCTAATCCCACTCTCCTGCTCACTCCCTGTACCCTTTAATATCCCACCCAGTCTAATCCCACTCTCCTCCTCACTCCCCATACCCTTTAATATCCCACCCAGTCTAATCCCACTCTCCTGCTCACTCCCCATACCCTTTAATATCCCACCTAGTCTAATCCCACTCTCCTCCTCACTCCCTGTACCCTTTAATATCCCATCCAGTCTAATCCCACTCTCCTGCTCACTCCCCATACCCTTTAATATCCCACCCAGTCTAATCCCACTCTCCTCCTCACTCCCCATACCCTTTAATATCCCACCCAGTCTAATCCCACTCTCCTGTTCACTCCCCATACCCTTTAATATCCCACCCAGTCTAATCCCACTCTCCTGCTCACTCCCCATTCCCTTTAATATCCCACCTAGTCTAATCCCACTCTCCTGTTCACTCCCCATACCCTTTAATATCCCACCCAGTCTAATCCCACTCTCCTGTTCACTCCCCATACCCTTTAATATCCCACCCAGTCTAATCCCACTCTCCCCCTCACTCCCCATACCCTTTAATATCCCACCCAGTCTAATCCCACTCTCCTGTTCACTCCCCATACCCTTTAATATCCCACCCAGTCTAATCCCACTCTCCTGCTCACTCCCCATACCCTTTAATATCCCACCTAGTCTAATCCCACTCTCCTCCTCACTCCCCATACCCTTTAATATCCCACCCAGTCTAATCCCACTCTCCTGCTCACTCCCTGTACCCTTTAATATCGATCCCAGTATAACCCCACTCTCCTGTCGCTCCCCATGCACTTTAATATTTTTTTTCAAGTAAATGTATGGAATCTGTTTCTTTATATCTATTTCCATGACCAACTCATTGTCTATAATATTAAAACTCCTGCCTGTAACACACATTTCTGGCATCACTTACTTCCTGTGACACTGTTGATAACCCCCTACTGCCTTGTACCAGCCTATCCTCTGATCCACTGTGAGCAATGCCATGGGAGATCTGGTGAAAAACATTTTGGAGCATCTTCTCCCCTCATTTTTCCTTTTTAGATCTTACGAGGGAGCCTGATCTGCAATCCGCAGTACCTCCCCAGCAACATACCGAGCTCTCTCAGTTGCGAGGGCAGCACTGCCTTCATCCGATTCAGGGCATCGTGGGATGTTGATGCAGGGCGAGAGTTTTCAGCAAGCATCAAGATTCCCTCAATATTGGGACAGACGGATCATGTAACTCCCCGAATGCTGATTCGATGGTTCTAAAATTTAACAAGGAAAAAGCAGGGTCCAGTGCTCAGGAAGCCAGCTAATCTGTCGGTCTGGTGCTCAGCGAGCTCACTCGACTGCTCAAACGCAAAGAGGCCAGCGTCAGAACGCCGCCCCGCCATTCCAAATGGAACTAACCTACCCAAACCCGAAGGGCAGCAGGACGTCTCCAAACGAGGCCGCCCAGGGCTCTTCCTCCACCAAGCAGGCAATGTGCAATACAGCACAGGGGCCGACAGCATGATGTTGGAGGACTCCTCAGCACGGCTAACAAGCCTCTAACCCCTGGGACATCAAACTCCCACAATCTGAATTCAGGAAACATCAAATGGAAAGCCCCATTAATGGGGAAAAAGAATAAACACATTTTACTTCTTTACTCAGAGTGGCTAGAATGTGGAACTTGCTACATGTGGTTGAGGCAAACAACAGTTGCATTTAACAGGAAGCTAGATAAGTACACAAAAGGAGAAAGGAATAGAAGGTTATGCTGATAGGGCGAGATGAAGAGGCTCATGTGGAGCATAAACACTGGCCTAGACCAGTTGGGCCAAATGACCTGTTTCTGTGCTGGAAAAGTCCATGTAATTTTGTGTTTTAGAACAGTTGCACGTTTAAAAAATTACAGTCTCACAAAGGTAACATGTGGGACTAAGTCTCCACTGCAGGGACTTTTATACCACTGGAGTGTTGTAGACTCCGAATGCACAGTTCTTCCCCAGTCAAGGACAGTCCAAGTAAAAATCACCCCACCCTATCTTGTTCCAGCAGCAGCACAGACATACTTTCCTCGGAGTCTTCCCAGTCTGCCAGCAGAATTGTAGTCTCAGTGCACCCAACAAGAGACCAGCGGCAGAGTGAAAATATATAAATGGGAGCGCGACGCAGGGAGGGCCAGGTAGTGGGCTGTACAAAGCCATATTGTTAAATCTGCTTGCAACAAAAAATGTGTAATATTGCCTTGTCACCTACCAAGCATGGCTGCACTGATATCCACACCAACCCAGTGATGTCCTTCATCAGAGAGGTAATCCCCACTGAGCCCTGATCCACACCTGGAACACAAACAGAAACAGTCAGGTCACTCCCCCCCGAGAGATAACATACTCCAGTGCACGTCTCAGACACGGTGATGTATCGGTCATGCGGCAGTCATGTAACTCGGTGAGTTTGATCAGATTTTCAGCATCTAACAGACTTGTGTGTGAATTGTTGCTCAGTATCACAGCTTCAGTCAATGTTTCAGGAAAAAAAAATGGCAAAAATTTTAAACAATGATCATTACTTATAACACTGCACTAAAAATCAATTCAACCATTTGTTTTCAAATACAAACGGACACACTTTTATTCGGAAGGGGCTGGGTAAAAATTTGAATCGTCATTTTTTGGTCGGCAAGGTGAGGGATATTAGTGTTGTGGAATGGAAAATTTTCCATTTCAGGCACCCGGTGTCAGCATCAAACACTCCCACAACAACATCTTTAACGCCTTTAACGTAGTAAAATGTCCCAGGGCGCTTCACAGGAGCGTTACCAAACAGAATTTGACACCAAGCCACATAAGGGCAGAGGTAGGTTCTAAGGAGTGTCTTAAAGGAGGAGAGGTAGAGGCGCAGAGAGGTTTAGGCAAGGGAAATCCAGAGCTTCGGACCCTGGCAGCTGAACGTAAGGCTGCCAGCGGTGGAGCGATTAAAATCGGGAATGCTTAAGAGGCCAGAATTGGAGGAGCCCAGATATCGCGGGGGGGTTGTCGGGCTGGAGGAGATTGCAGAGATAGGGAGGGACGAGGCCATGGAGCGATTTGAATACGAGGATGAGAATTTTTTTTTTTTTTTTTTTTTTTTTTTTTAAATCGAGGTGTTGCTTAACCAGGAGCCAATGTAGGTCAGCGAGCACAGGGGCGACGGGTCAACAGGACGTGATGCGACTTAGGACACGGGCAGCAGAGTTTTGGGTGACCTTCAGTCAGGCATAGAGCAGCCAGACGCAGAGCAAAGCTGCCTCCACACTGCCACAACAGTGTGCTTCTGCCCTAAATTCAAGAGCATCCTCTTCTGTGCCATTTTTTCCAGCTACCCCACACCAGTCATCCCGAGGCCTGTGAGTGAGGCTGCCGATCAGTGCTGAATTAGGGGCAGTTTCGTGCCATCGTCCCATCCCCACTGGGATCAGGATTGAGACTGTTCAAACACTTGTCACACAGGACCCTTACAGCCAAGAGAGGAGGCTTTCATCCCATCAGTTTGGGCTGGAGTTAAAAACCAGCTCCTAGAGGTGAAAGGTCAGTGTCTGACCCACTGCACCACCCAGTTCCATTGAAATATTTGAATTACCTCCCCCCCCCACCCACAGTGAAACGCGCTATAGCCGCTTTCTTAAATATCATCTCTTCCGCCAGCACAAAAGATCTTTTCTCACAGATTCATGGATAGTGAAGAAGGTGGCAAAATATAACGAGCAACTCAAACGGGACTGCTCTCGGAGGCCCAATTTGAAGTGTAGAATGACACCAGCAGAGGCCTGGGAGCAGATTCAGAGTGCAGTCTGGGGAACGGTGTGTGGAGCAGAAGGAACAAAGAGAGAGCGCAAGAGGAACGACACAGCTGCACCTTGGTGCTAATTTTCTATGAAAATCCTCTGCAAGAGATGTTATAGGTTTAAGTAGAACCCTACCCAACGTCTAACAGGAAGCAAGGCTGATCTTCGGGTAAACTTAGTAGTTCGACAGCTCTCTCTGACATCTGCGTCTGGATTTCAATCATACGAGAGCTGTGAAGGGAAGAGTCCACAATTTAAGAATGTAACTGGCTTGTTCCTGTCAGTCGATCACACCAAGTTCCTTCTTCCATTTACTCTTGGGCTGTGGACGACACCGACAAAGCAGAATTTATTGCCCATTGCTCTGAGGGAATATGGGACTGGAGTCACATGTAGGGGGTGGCAGGCTTCCTTCCCTGATGGACATTAGTGAACCAGTTGGGTTTTTACAACAATCCGACAACTTCCATGGTTATTTTCAGGCACTAGCCCACAAATTACCAGATGGCAAGGTGGGATGTAAACTCTGGGTTGTCAGTCCAGTACCAGAACCACAAGGCGACTGAATGCAAGACACGGAGTCCAACTTCACGACATTACTCACTTCCATAAAACTAAGTACCAGAAGGATCCCCCCGCCTTTTTGTAAATACCCCCCCACTCCTCCTTCCTGAAGATGCCGACTCAGGCAGGTACTGGCAGCTCGCCATTTTCACACAGGGGCAGCTGTGAGGGTCAGCAAGGCACCTGGCCGGGGGAAACCAGAATATCGCAGCCAAACCTGATCCAGTCCTCCAACTGCGTCGCAGATCCACACCTCCCAGCTGGAAGCAGGAACCCTGGCTGATCTCCCGCTCCCAAACCAGGGGCCACGGAGACGCCATCACCGATCTGCTGCAATCAGCAAGCTCGGTGCAGACTAGGAATCAAACAGTGGGATTTGCTTGATGTGTATGGCTCAGTAACACATTCAACGAATGACAATCCTGCAAAACATTTCAGAATTTGCTGATGAATTCTAACAAGTGGAATAAATTGCCTTCTGAAAACACATTGCCCATTAAACTTATTACAAAAGGCACTAATTAATAGCACGTTTGTCACCACACAACCTCACCTAACCTAACAGAAACAACGAAGCGTATAACCAGATACCAAGGCGGCGGCAATACTTACTTCCGGGTATATTTTCTTGCTTCATCTTCATTGTAAAACTAAAGAAAAGAAAACAATCTTTAACCATTTCCTAGAGTTTAAGTCTCATTGTAAACTATACACCATTTAAACCTCCCCAGGGTTTTGATTAGCTCATTTGTGCAATGCCATTATAAGTGTCCATTACTGTGAAGGAATAAGCCATATAACCTATTCAGAAAAATACACTATCTTTTGAAAGAATTCTGGCCTTATTAAAACATGACAAACTGGGTTTGGAAATCTAGAAACCTAACTATGAAAAAGCTGTGAAAGCATGCTGGCTATTGAGATAAGATAGTTGTTGACACTGAATCAATAACCTTATTGAAACAGAAGGTTAAAGGCTCCGGCAGGCTGAACCTTTCGGAATGAAACAATAGTTCACCCTGGATAAGGTGTTCTAATTTACACTTCGTAAAGAAGCACAAACATCTGCCTTCGTAAAAATGACATCAAGTAAAAAAAAAACACACCTGCCGTCACACCGTTTTTTACGGTAAACTTAGAACACCTAGAGAGGAGACATAATTCTGTAATGCTACCAGCTGAGGTGACTAAGAATTGCAGGGGTCAGCAGAAAAATGACTAGAGAATTAGCTGACATCAGCAGAAAACCTTAAAGGAAATACCACTGGAAAAGGGTATAAATATTGAACTCTCAAATGGGATAGTAGACGCGCTTTAAAGGGGCAAAGTGATTCTCGGCTCCAGAGGCGGCTCTGTAAGTCTCCAACTCTTTGTGCCTCGGGGATCAAAGGTATTTGATTTTGGTGGATATCCTGAATAGAACTTTAAGAACTGTAAAACTGAAGGGAAGTTAAGATTTGAGAGTAAGGTTCTCTGATAATAAGATTGTAAGCTTTCTCTTTTTGGAATTGTTAATGTTGCGATTGACTCACCAACTGTAAATTACATGTTGGTTCTTTAATGAATCTATATATTTTTAGAATTGTCTCACATAAGACTTCTGCATCAAACTCAATCTCTGTACACTCTGGTGAGGAGTTGCAGAACTCTGGGGGAGTTTTCCAGACCCTCATAATATCCAGAACGTTACAGTCCAGCTAAACTTATTAAAAGTGCTATCTGGAGGACGGTAACATTTTCAGGTTGTTCCTTTCCTTCAGGGAGAGATAGTCCAAACCTTTAGACCCAATTAAGCGTCTTTAGGATTCGGCTACCTCAAGCTTTAGTTGAAAGTGAACTTCTGAGGAATACGTCTGATCCAGGTATCCCTTCATTACGATCCAAGCCTGCACGCAAGACAGAACGCAATGTCACTGAGAGAGACATGACATGGCCCCAGCAGGGAAGCACAGCAGTGCACGAATACCACACACCAGTACTGTACATGCCGCACACTATGTTACTCACTCAGACCAGCAAAATGACCAAGGTCAGTTGATGAATACAAGTTATTGTTTACATACAAGATGGCAAATACATTCTTAGAGTCTCTTCACAAGGAGTTCCTCACACTAACGGAATTGGGGGGGGGGGGGGGGAAGAGAGAGAGTGAGCCCTCACACTGAGGGTATTGGGGGGGGGGGGGGGGGGGGGG